>JAIUZE010021847.1:0-15970 GCA_022085475.1 Heliosperma pusillum | reverse complement strand
GTCACAAAACATGCGATACAAGCGAATGGAATATCATATAATCAAAACATTAAAATTATAAGTCACTACGTTAAATTATACGATAAACGAACCATGCGAACTATTATAAATTACGAGTTTAGAAATTTTAAGGAATAAACTCAGCAGTGTTGCCGGCCGGTCAGAGGACCGGCGGCCGGTACCCTGGCATGCGCATCATGCCAAATCCAAAAATCACAAAGAAAAGGCAGTGTGTTCCCAGCCGGTCAGGGGGGCGGCGGCCGGGCACCCGGCAGGGAGCACCTCTACATAAAAATACCATGTTCACTACTGATGTGTTCCCAGCCGGTAGGCAGACCGGCGGCCGGTCACCCGGCTGGGAACCCCAGTCCACCAGTGAGCGTTCTACTCTTGATCAATCATTTTCAATTCTCATAATTAACTTCTAACAACTATCAACAATCAATAATCATCATCAACAATCATCAACTAACAACAATCATTATCAATGACACAATTCCTAAACTTTCTAATCGTATTCTAAATACGAATTTTAACATAGAAATCATGTAAAAAACGTAAATGATATCGAGTAACCCTTCACCGTTACCTTATTGCGTCTTTACTCCGCGTCAAGGTCCTCTTCAATCAATAAGTAGTCTTTGTCGGGATCTTGGAGGTCACCACCTACAAATATATAATAAAAGATGAATTTACTTCACCTTGAGAATGACGGAAAGTTTGAAAAGCGAGAAAGACGGTAATTTTATTATCAATACGGATTGAGGAAGATAAGAGGGGAAGAATAAGACGAACTTACGTGAATTTGAGCGAGAATTGAGCGAGTTATGACAATTTTAAGATTGGATGATTATGGAAGCTAGGTTTTGATGGGGTTTTCTTAGTAAGGAAGAAAGTTTGAGTTGTGTGAGAGTGAAATAGGTTAAAGGGAGAATGAGGGAGTATGAGGAAAAAGTCAAGAAAAGTCAAAGACGTCTTAAGACGTGATTCACTTGAAATCTCGCGTAATATCCAAATACGAACTCGGAAATTCTACATTCGACACGGTAAAATTTAATTCTAAACAAACACTAAATTTCGCTGAAAAGTATCCGTAAAATATTTTTACTCTAAAAATAGGGTACAATAGCGGGTGTTACAATCACCCCACCTTTTAAAAAGTTTCGCCCTCGAAACTTGAGAGAAAGAAAAATACCTTACTCGAATAGACTCGGATATTTACTACGCATAGAAGCTTCCGTTTCCCAAGTCTCTTCTTCGACATTAGCACATCTCCACAAGATTTTCACTAAAGGAACCACCTTACTTCTCAACTTCTTATCCTTGCGATCTAGGATGCGGATCGGCTTCTCTTCAAAGGACAAATTCGGTTCAAGCTCGGGCATTTGCTTCTGAAAGATATGGCTTGGATCACTAACATACTTTCTCAATTGAGAAACATAGAATACATCATGAACCTTAGCCAAATTCGAGGGCAAATCCAACTTGTAAGCAACGGCACCAATCCTTTTCACGATATCAAAGGGTCCAATGTATTTCGGGCTCAATTTACCCTTAACACCAAACCGTTTAACACCCTTCATTGGAGATACTTTCAAGAACACTTTATCTCCAACCTCAAATTCTAGCGGTCTTCTTCGGATATCGGCATAAGACTTTTGACGGTCTTGAGCGGCTTTCATTCTATCACGAATGACCTTCACATTATCAATAGTCTCAACAAGAATATCGGGGCCCAAGTCACGAACATCACTCAATTGATTCCAACATATAGGACTCCGACATTTCCTTCCATAAAGAGCTTCATAAGGAGCCATCTTGAGCGATGCATGATAACTGTTGTTGTAAGAAAACTCCACCAACGGTAGACTCTTTTCCCAACTAGATTGGAAGTCGAGTGCACAAGCCCTAAGCAAGTCTTCTAAAGTCTGAATGGTCCTCTCGGTCTTACCATCGGTAGCGGCATGAAATGCGGTACTCATCAACAATTTACTACCCATGGCTTCTTGTAAAGCTTTCCAAAATCTCGAACAAAACCTCGGATCTCGGTCGGATATAATCTCCTTAGGAACACCATGATATCTAACAATTTCATCAACATAGGCTTTCGCTAGTCGATCCAAACTCCAAGTTTCTTTGATCGGAATAAATCTAGCACACTTTGTCAAACGATCAACAACAACCCAAACGGCATCTTTACTTCCAACGGTCCTCGGCAAAGCCATAACAAAATCCATAGAAATAGATTCCCACATCAATAGTGGAATATCCAACGGTTGTAGCAATCCACCGGGCCTCTTATGTTCAATCTTCACTTGTTGGCAAGTAAGACATCTTCCAACATAAGACACAACATCACCCTTCAAATTCGGCCACCAAAACTGTAGCTTCAAGTCTTTGTACATCTTATCACCACCGGGGTGAATAGAATAAGGAGAAAGGTGAGCTTTATCAAGAACTCGCTTCCTCAAATCAAGAGCATTAGGAACAAATAAACGGCCATGGAAACGAAGAACATCTTCATCATCAAACTTGAAATCTTTAGCTTTACCTTCGAGAAGCTTGGCTTGAATAGACTTGTAGGTAAGATCATCAACTTGGCTTTCGAGGATCTCACGGAGAAAAACAGGTTCGGCAGTCATAGCACCAACATAAACAAATCCACGCTCTACGAATTCCAACCTCAACTTCCGAAACTCGACACAAAGATCATCGGGTAATACCCGTATAGCATTCAATGCATGAGAAGCTTTCCTACTAAGAGCATCGGCAACAACATTTGCCTTCCCTTCATGCTACAATAACTCAAAATCATAATCATTCACCAATTCCAACCATCTTCTTTGTCTCATATTCAACTCTTTTTGAGTAAATATGAACTTCAAACTTTTGTGAACGGTGAATATACGACAATGAACTCCAATAAGATAATGTCTCCACACTTTCAAAGCATGAACAACGGCGGCCAATTCCAAATCATGAGTAGGATAGTTCACTTCATGAACTCTCAACTGTCTTGAAGCATAAGCCACCACTTTCCTACTTTGCATAAGAACACATCCCTAACCCATTTTAGAAGCATCACAATAGACATCAAAGTCTACTCCATCTTCAGGCAAAGTCAACACCAGAGCGGTAGTTAACCTTTTCTTTAACTCTTGAAAAGCTGCTTCACAAGCTTCATTCCATAGGAAATTGGTTTCCTTCTTCAACAACTGAGTCATCGGTCTAGCAAGCTTAGAGAAATCCTTGACAAATCTACGGTAATAACCAGCTAAACCAAGAAAACTTCGAATTTCTCTAATATCGGTCGGACTCTTCCAATCCACCACAGCTTCAATCTTAGAAGGATCCACCATTACACCTTCTTTAGAAATCACATGTCCAAGAAAGGACACCTTAGGTAACCAAAATTCACACTTGGAGAATTTAGCATACCACTTCTGACGACGAAGAACACCCAAAATAGTCCTTAGATGAATAGCATGCTCTTCTTCGGACTTGGAGAAAATAAGAATATCATCAATGAACACCACCGCACACTTGTCAAGATACTCACTAAAAGTGCGGTTCATTTGATCCATAAAAATAGCGGGAGCATTCGTCAATCCAAATGGCATTACCTTGAACTCATAATGACCATACCTTGTACTAAAAGCGGTCTTCGGAATATCAATTTCACGAACGGGAATTTGGTGATAACCGGATCTCAAATCAATCTTGGAAAAAGTAGAAGCACCCTTTAATTGATCAAACAAATCTTCAATTCTTTGTAAAGGATACCTATTCTTGATTGTAATCCGATTCAACTCACGATAATCAATACAAAGCCTCATAGAACCATCTTTCTTCTTCACAAAGAGAACGGGGGCACCCCAAGGCGAGGCACTTGGTCGAATAAAACCCTTCTCAATCATATCATCTAGCTGCTTTCTTAACTCTTTCAATTCGGTTGGAGCCATACGGTAAGGAGCTTTGGCTATGGGTCCAGAACCAGGTACAAGATCAATAGAGAACTCAACATCACGCTCGGGAGGAATCCCGGGCAAATCTTCAGGGAATACATCAACAAATTCACGAACAATAGGCACATCTTCAATACTTGGCAAAGAGGTAGATGAAGAAGTCACAATACACAAGTATGCTTGGTGACCTTTTCTTACCATACTTACCAACTTCATAGCGGAAATCAAAGACACACCTTTTCGGGGATGAGATCCCTTATAGGTTATTCTAACTCCTAAAGGACTCTTTAAATAAATCTTTTGATCACGACACTCGAACCTAGCATGGTACAATGCTAACCAATCAATACCTAGAATTATATCGAACTCTCCTAGTGGGAACCTCAGGAGATTTGCGGGAAAGATAGAACCCGAAATAGATATTGGTACATTAGGATAAACAGTAGAACAAGAGATAATATCTCCGGATGGTAAGGATATGGGAATATCCTCACTAAATGTAGGCTCGATAGATAATTTATTAGCATAAGTCGAAGACACAAAAGACATTGAAGCACCGGTATCAAAAAGAATAAGACACGGTTGTTCTAAGATTGAGAACATACCCGTAATGATCTCCGGATGAGCGTCGGCTTCGGCACGGCTCATGACAAAGATAGAACCCTTAGGTTTAGCAGGAGGAGGGGGCAATTTTTGATCGGGGCAATCATCATAACGGTGACCACCCTTTTGACAAAAGTAGCAAATATAAGGTCGGTTGGAACAAGACATACCGGGATGGTATGGTTGTCTACAACGGTTACATTGATGACCTTGAGCTTGAGCTTGAGGAGCATAGGGCCTATGAGCCACATTAGAAGTAGCTCGAGGAATAAAAGGAGCAGGAGCTCTCGCATTTGCATTGGAAGGAGGATTTAATCTCCTCTTGTTAGCATAAGAGTTAGAGGAACACGGAATAAACAGTCTCTTCCCATAAACATTTGGCCTAGGAGCATAAGAAGGAGAGGGATTATTCATCAAAGCTTCATCTCTAATAGCCTTCATGGAATTTTCGGCCCACAAGGCATCATCATAAAGATCCCCAAAGGAAGTAGTATTCCTTCTCACTTTACTTTGAAGAACGGCACTCAGCTTGTTGCGGTAATAGAAGGCTCGGTCGTCGTCATCTCGGATAAGCCTCGGAGCAAAATGAACAAGCTTGTTAAACTCCGTAGTAAACTCTTGCGCAGACAAGTTGCCTTGCTTAAAGTCAATGAACTCCTTGAGCCTCTGTTGCTTAAGCTCTATAGGATAGAATCTACCCTCCACTAGAGCTTTGAAACAAGCCCAGTTGAAGTCATCTTCGAGAGTAGCGGTGGCACTAGTGATAGCCCACCAATTATCAGCTTCCCTCACAAGGAAATGCTTTGCGATCCTCACCTTGTCCTCTTCGCGGACTTGGTATAGATCAAACTGTTTCTTCATCTCACGGAACCAATCTGATAGCTCCGTAGGATCCGGCTCTCCACCATATGGTATAATTTTACTCCTAACTATTTGCCCAGCTACCCAAGCGTAGCCACCTTGATGGTTATCTTCCCTTCGAGGGGGAACTTGGTTGGCTTGAGCTAAAGCCGCATCTTGCTGATTTTTCAGCACTTGAGTGAGAGCTTCCAACATAAAATTTTCAACTAGTCGTGGTCTAACCATCTTTATAAGAAACAAAAAAAAAATTAAGTTACTCCTATCAATTAGCATAAACAAATAGACTACCAAGTAAAATCCTTAACTTCTACCCAACTCTCATTTATTAGTTTAAGGTCAAGTAGTTTAAGTTAGGGTTCACGTGTGTGCGTCGGGAGCGATAAAACTCTGATACCAACTGTGACAACCCTCGCGAATGCGGAAATATAAAACATACAAGCATTTGAGTTATATAGCGGAAATATGAAGTTTTTAAAACTTTTATACATGCAAGAAGAAGTATACGAGGAGTGTCAAATATTACAAACTAAAGTATGAAATACAACAAAGAGACGAAGTCTCTCAAAATGTTATAAATGTCAAAGTGTTTAGCAACTAGCTAAAATCGTCTAGAGGTGTTTCAATCCAGGGACAACGCCCGCTAGCTCACACCTGAACCCAAAACATCAAGCAAAAAGTCATCCATGTAACACCCGCAAATGTACCCTATTTTTTCTAGTAAAAATATTTTACGGATACTTTTCAGCGAATTTTAGTTTTAGTATAGAATTAAATTTTTCCGTGTCGAATTTAGATTTTCCGAGTTCGTATTTGGAATTTCCGCGAGTTTTCAAGTAAAGCCCGTCTTAAGGCGACTTTGACTTTTTCTTGACTTTTCCTTACACATCTCATACTCCCTTTGACCTATTTTTCATTCACACAACTCAAATTTACTTCTTCCTTAAGAAAACCAAAACCATGCCTCCATTTTGATCCAAGCTTAGAATCGTCAAATCTCATTCGTTTCCCCTCTTATCGTCCTCTATTCGTATTGATAATAAAAGTATCGTCTTTCTCGCTTTTCAAACTTTCCGTCTTTCTCAAGGTGAAGTAAATTCATCTTTTATGATCTATTTGTAGGTGGTGACCTCCAAGATCCCGACAAAGACTATTTCCTAATTGAAGAGGACCTTGACGCGGAGTGAAGACGCATAAAGGTAACGGTGAAGGGTTACTCGATATCATTTACGTGTTTTACATGCTTTATATGTTAGAAGGCGTATATAGAATACGATTAGTAAGCTTAGGATTCATGTTATTGATGATGATTGTTGTTAGTTGATGATTGTTGATGATGAATATTGATTATTGATAGTTAATAGAAGTTAATTATAAGAATTGAAATGGATTGAACAAGTGTTGAATGCTCACGGCTGAACTGGGGTTCCCAGCCGAGTGACCGGCCGCCGGTCTGCCCACCGGCTGGGAACACATCAGTGGGAAAATTGGATTTTTGTGAGTAGTGATGGTCCTGGACGGGTGCCCGGCCGCCGGCCTCCAGACCGGCCTGGAACACACTGCACTTTCTTTGTGATTTTTGGATTTTGCTTGATGCGCGAGCCGGGGAACCATCCGCCGGTCCACTGACCAGCCGGCAACACGGCTGTATATGTTTCTTATGATTTCTAAAACTCGTAATTTATAATAGTTCACATGATTCGTTTATCGTATAATTTTACGTAGTGACTTATAATATTAATGTTTTGAGTATATTATATTTCATTCGCTTGTATCACATGTTTTATGACGGTTTTTGGTATGTCCCACTTTGAGTCGGTTTTTAAAAATGTTACGGTTTGAGCACTATTTTGTTATGTGCTTTGTACTAACATTCCCTTGGCTACCTCCACGCTCGTAAGGCTGGAATGTCGGAACGAGGATGTATCCTACTACTTAAATGCATGTGTTAGTGGGCATACGACAACGTTGTTGGGAGGCGAACGCTATGCGTTGATCGACCCGGCCGTCAAATGTTGTGTACTTGCGAGGTGGTGTTATTTGCATGTAGCGTACCGCTTGTTATGAGGCTTGTGCTCTTTTCCGCCTCTTTCGTGAATTGTTCTACCGAATTTGGGGTACTCGGCGTCTATGATTGACCGAGTCTTGGATGCGAAATGTTATCGCATGTCGAATCGGAAAATGTGATTCCGAGAATCTGGCCAGGTTTAGACTAGGACCGTATTATTATCGTCGTGCTACCAGGAGGAAATTAGTCTACATATACGAAATGTAGCATCGTGTATGCGTTCAGGGAAATGTTATATCCCGTGGATGCCTTTTAATCATACTTGCCATGTACACGATGCTAGTTGCGTTTCATTTACCGTGAGAGATGTCGTCTTTGTGTTGTTGTATTTGGATGCGTGATTACATGATTGATTATTCATGGTCATTGCATGACTTGGCATGGTTTGTTTGTCGAGTCTCAATCTTATCAAACTTACTACCGCTAACGGTGAGATGCAAGCCCTAGTGAGCGTATTCGGTTGCCTAAGAGTGTCTTCCCCGAGTCTTTGTATAACATGATGGATTCGGACTTGTACCTCATATGCTCTTATCATTATATATTGAATTGCCTATCTATCCTTATCGTATCTCACATGTATATCTATATATGCATGCTTCTATTTTGTATTTCCTTTATGTACGTTTAATGTGATATGGCTGGGAGAACCCGGAGTTACTCCCCACTGACTGTGGCGTTCATGTTTTTCATGGATGAACAGGTTGCTTGATTGGATGGCTTTTTGCTTATGCTATTTTGGGTTCGGGTGTGAGCTAGCGGGCGTTGTCCCTGGAAGTTTCACCTCTAGACGATTTTAGCTAGTTTGCTAAACACTTTGACATTTATAACATTTTGAGAGACTTCGTCTCTTTGTTGTATTTCGTACTTTAGTTTGTAATATTTGACACTCCTCGTATATTTCTTCTTGCATGTATAAAGGTTTTTAAAATACTGTATTTTTCGCTATTAAATTCACATGCTTGTATGTTTTTATTTTCCGCATTCGCGAGGGTTGTCACAGTTGGTATCAGAGCTTTATCGCTCCCGACGCACACACGTGAACCCTAACTTAAACTACTTGACCTTAAAATAATAAATAAGAGTTGGGTAGAAGTTAAGGACTTTACTTGGTAGTCTATTTGTTTATGCTAATTAATAGGAGTAACTTAATTTGTTTTTGTTTCTTATGAAGATGGTTAGACCACGAATGGTAGAGAATGTCGTGTTGGAAGCTCTTACTCAAGTGCAGAAAAATCCGCAAGATGCAGCTTTAGCTCATGCCAACCAAGTTCCCCCTAGAAGGGAAGATAACCATCAAGGTGGCTACGCATGGGTAGCTGGACAAATAGCAAGGAGTAAGATTGTACCATATGGTGGAGAACCGGACCCTACGGAGCTATCCGATTGGTTCCGTGAGATGAAGAAGCAGTTCGATCTATACCAAGTCCGCGAAGAGGACAAGGTGAGGATCGCAAAGCACTTCCTTGTGAGGGAAGCTGATAACTGGTGGGCTATCACAAGTGCCACCGCTGTTCTTGAAGAGGACTTCAACGGGGCTTGTTTCAAAGCTCTTTTGGAAAGTAGATTCTATCCTAAAGAGCTTAAACAACAAAGGCTCAAGGAGTTCAATGACTTTAAGCAAGGCAACTTGTCAGCTCAGGACTTCACTACGGAGTTCAATAAGCTTGCTCATTTTGCTCCAAGACTTATCCGAGATGATGAGGACCAAGCGTTCTATTACCGAAACAAGTTGGTGCCGTTCTGCAAAGTAAAGTGAGGAGGAATACTACCTCCTTTGGAGATCTTTATGATGATGCCTTGTGGGCCGAGAATTCTAGGAAGGCTATTAGAGATGAAGCTTTGATGAATAATCCCTCTCCTTCTTATGCTCCTAGGCCGAATGTTTATGGGAAGAGACCGTTTATTCTGTCTCCTTCTAACTCTTATGCTAACAAGAGGAGATTCAATCCTCCTTCCAATGCAAACACAAGAAATCCTGCTCCTTTTATTCCTAGAGCTACTTCTAATGTGGCTCATAGGCCATATGCTCCTCAAGCTCAAGCTCAAGGTCGTCAATGTAACCTTTGTAGACAACCATGTTGGAGTAAGTGTCCTCCACAATAGTGCATTTATATAATAAATCTCATTTGGAATATACGTGGCATGATTAGTATATTTTGATACTTCACGTCAGTTGATTAACGTAAATCGGTAATGCTTGGCTGACTAGAGTTTGACGTTATTGTCGTATGACGGTGGTAATCAACTGATCCCTTTCGGTCACACCTATAGGATGAGACCCAAATAGCATACTAATTATTTGTATACGATACAGTTTAATTAGTGCATTATATATATTTGATATGTACGTTAAGTTACGAGAGTTATTTATTGGAAATTGAGTTGGGAACTCATTCCACTTAAGTTTATTAGTCAATTATACGATAACTGACTGAATAAATTTTACGTCTTATTTTAATACGATTAAATAAGATTTAATTTAATGATTAATCGTTAATTCATTAAATTATTTGAGGTTATGCATATATTTTGAGGTAGAGGTAATTAGTTAATTATGATTACAAAGAGTTGTAAAATAAATTAACTGGGCATTGTGGGATCCATTATATATTGATATAATAGTAAAATAACACTTAAAAGTTAAGTGTATATTTATTATTAATTTGAGTCATATAATTGTTTTATGATGAAATTAACACTTAATTATACAAGATAATTAAGCATATGATTATAAGTATTTGTGGGACAAATATCAAAAATCAAAATGGACCATATAAGGCCACTAGGGGCCGGTCAAGTAGTAGTGGTAAGGTGATGATGGTTGCTTTTGTTCATGCTCACAAGTCACATGTGATTATGACATGAATAGTACACCAAAATCATTTCAACTAATACTACACTCCACCACTTTGCATGTGAATTAAATAAGAAGAAAAATCACCCTTTTGGGGCTTATGATGTGCCGGCCAAATGCTCTTTAAAGAGCATTTTGGTTGCTCATTTTTCTTCACCAATTCATTCACTTGTTTTTGCCATACTTCTCACTAAAACCTCTTCTCTCTACAACTCTCCTAAATACTAATATTCTCTAAGTATTACTAGAGTAGTAATAAAATAATATTAGTAGTATTTATCTTCACTTATTATCTAGTTAATAATAAGTTTAGATTATTTGGGTTTAATCTTGGGTGCAACAAGAAGGAGACCTTCTACTTTGGAGGTTGTTTTATGGAGGATCATCTATTATTTTCATGCTCAAGAACAATAAGAAAAGAGTTTCTTATTGTGCCCATTTTGCCGAAATTTTCCAATGTAAGAAAATTTCATCTTATCTTTATATTTATGCTTTTATATTTGCATGCATGATAACTAGATCCTAAATCATTAAGTTAATGTAATTTAATGAACTAATTAGAGGAGTCTAATTAGAGGTCTAGGACTTTCATATGGTATCAGAGCTCAATTGTTACATGCATGTCGATTTTAAGCATTAAAATCGAGTTATACGATAACTTGGGTAAAATTGAAAATTTGTGTTAAAAATTGGTTTGCACGAAATTTTTTATTTGCATGCATACCTACTGACCTCAAAATGGTTGTGGTCAAATTTGGTGATTTTAGGGATTAATTTGCTATTTATTTTGATTTATGGCCTTTAAATCATGTTAATATGCATATTTTATGTTAAAAGTTAACTAAAAGTAGTTGCATGTTGATTCTGGCCATGAAATTTTGATATGATCTCACATGCATGTTGTACATACTGTATGTAAAGTTTCGTGACTTTTAATTAAGTTTTGCATGATGATTGATTTTTATAAGATAAAAGTCAATAAAGTGAGATTATTATGATCATAAACTTGAAACGTCCTTTTCTGGTCTTGAAAATTTTTGGTACATTTTATAATCTGATTTATATCATCTTGGTGAAATTTTATAATTTGTTTCACTATTTTACTATATTTAATGGTTTTTATTTGATAAAACCGTTGAATACTATGTTATTTGTTCATAAAATTTATTCAAACTTTTTGGGCAAATGTTTCTGTTTTTAGAGTTCCTGGAAATGTTCCAGAATGTACAAAATTTTTGGTTTCAAATTTTTATGATTTTTATATTTTATTTTGGGTTTACTTCATAAATGTTATGATTAAACCTCTATATTTAGCAAATACGATCAATTCAAACTAATTAAATACAAACAAAGTTAGTGGGGACTAATTTTGAGTTCTAAATCAGTTTAGATAATTATTTTGAGCTTAAATACGATTTAAGTGTTGATTATTGATTTTTAATGGGTAAAAATCGATAAAATCCATAAAACCGAGCTAGAATGAGCATGATAAGTGTTAAGGGCGATTTTGGCATGATTTTTACAGCATTTTATTTATGTTGTTATTTTTGAATGAATGAATGTCATTTATTTAATTTTTAATGCAAGTTGTACCTAGTATGGCCTAGATTATTTTAATCGGTATTACCCGTAATGTAAGGGATTACCGATTCGGTTGTAATTTTATTTGCGATCTCGTATCGCCGTTTGTAATAATTTAATTTCATTTTTAGATCAAATGTATAAAAGGTATTTTATTTGTATTTTTTGTAATTAATTATTATGAAGACGGAGATTCCCGAAGTCAGTGTTCCAAAAGACGGTGCCATGAAGAGGCAAGGGGCCAAGGAGTTGGTTTCCGATTTTGTAATCCACTAGTTAATTAGATTAGCTAGGTGGCCATACTAGGATTTATTATTTGCTTGCTTTATGTTTTTCCGCACATGCCAAAATCGCCAACATGCATTTTTATTTCTCGATTGTCAATTCAAAGTTATTCAAAATTCACCGACTTAGTTCGCTTATAGGGAATTAATAACAAAATTGACAATACCTCTCACATGACTTAAAAAAATTGAGATTAGCCTTACCAATTAGTAACACCTATGAATCCCGTGTTCATTAGGGCTACCACGCTCGTGGGTCCCTTTTTACCTCGGGTAAGTAGGGTGATACGATCACAAGCCAAAATTGGATTGGACTCAACGAGATAAGCGTTATCTTGGGACTAGGAGATGGATTTAGTTGAAATCCGTCAACCAAGAGTTCTAAGGGTAAAATTAGTCAAGTATTGACTTACCATTTTTAGATAAAGGTAGCATACGATGACTATTTTTGTCTAAAGATGGGTCTTGGAATCACTTATATAATTTCGTGAGGGGTCATTATATGAGTGACTTGTTTAAAATTGTTTTACAAGTAAATTATATTTAAGCAATGAATGTTTATTTTCCGTTTATATTTATGATATTCGCGCAATGACAATTATTTTATCCTTCTACGAACTTGTAAATCCGTTCAATCGTGGAAAGGAGTTTCCATTATTTTATACGGTAGCATTTTGATTGCGATCTCCGTTTAAACCACCGTAGCTAAAGACAAAATGAATTTTATCTTTTGATCCTCATATTCACCATTGCAAAAGTCTCTTATGAAGAGTAAATGAATAAGTCACACTTAGTCAAAAGCGTTTTTGAATATTTTGTGACGCCTTCTTATAACAATGGTACATCAAATTTTTTGCTCCAAAGAAAATATTTGTATTTTGGTATGTCGTCATTATGCTCCTTATCGAGGCTTACCTCAAAAGAGGCCAAATCAGTTGGGACGACTAGGTTAATCGATTTATTTAAAATCGTTAATAACCAAATACCGTAGTCACTTCATGAAAGGTTTATCCTTTTTAAGGTAAAACCATGAATGAAATGAAGAATAGTCTTCACAATAATTCTAATATATTTATCTAAGTAGATATTCATGAAAGTGAGTGGGAGCACTAAGAATGATGCTTATATTCTTAATTGTTAAGACGAGGTTCAAGAGTAGGTTGGCTCGACTTTGACACAAGGCAAGGGAAAAAGGCAAGACTATTTTGAATAGTAAAAGTCAAAACCCAAGCAAGGTGTCGAACCCAACTTTTGACGATTCTATTTTACAGTGTAGGACACAAGAAAAGAATCTGCCCCAAGTTTTTCTAAAGAGTTAGAAATTGGGTGTACTATTTTCACCCATAATATCTATATGATCGACATTTATTTTGCTAAATGCAATTTTTTGGGTATTAGATACCCATTATGGTTTTCATCAATGTATTCAATGCATATAATAATGATTCGTACGACGACTAACCATGATTAATGTTCGACTACAAGGGAAATATAACATTGTAGTTTTTATTATCTATAGAGACTATAAAAGTTATAATGTGATCAATCTAGTTTCGGTTAGAGGTTTATCTTGCATAAACGTTATTATGTACATGACCTCTAAATAAAGAATATAGTATCCACTTTAGTGTACGACACAAGTGTTTCACTTTTGTGAATGGAACAAGCGTTGTATCCTTTTATGCCTTTACTTGGTCCATGGTTATACCATACCAATCAAAGGTAATTATATTCTTGATCTAAACAAGTAATTACTTGTCATATAGATTGTTAAAGGCTCAAAATTGGTGACCCTAATCTAATCTTAATTCTGAATTGTGTAGCACATTAAGAGGCTAGTATTGACAACTATCCCTAAACCATCTGATTTTGAATCTTATGGTGCGTGCGAATCTTGTATTCAAGGCAAGATGATTCGTGCCCTTTTTATTTAAAAGGACATCGAACTAGTGAGTTATTGGCCCTATTACATTAGAATATGTGTGGTCCAATAACAAACACAACCAGAGATGGTTATGACTATTTCACTTTATTTACCAACGATTTAAGTAGATATTACAATTGATTCTACTTAATGAGGTGATATGAGAAATCTTTGAAAAGTTCAAAGAGCTTCAATGTGAAGTAGTTAATCACCAAGAGTATTAGATGAGGACTTACGAGTAAATCGTAACTATAAATATCTAAGTATTGACTTTGATTTTCACCAAAAGTATTGTGAAATAGTTTCACGAGTTAACTTCTCTAACACGCATTATGAGATAAGGTGTTGTTGCATAGAGATACAGAACCTTATACGATATGGTTTTGTCTTTGTCAAGTCAAAATGAGCCATTTGACTAACCTTGGGATCTTAATATTTTTGTCTGCTATTTCTTTTCCCACCATATCAAAGCACATTTAAAACAGTCGGATTTTATTTCATATACGATATGGATAGGTAGCGTACCTAATTTATAAGTTATCCAAATAAAACAAGTGCTCAATAATCCTACATTACCACGAGAACAAAGCGTTTGTGACTCATGATGCTGTCTTTCAATAAAAATAAGATTATTTTTTGATAAGACAGAGTGGGGGAAAATGTTTCAAGAGCCACAAACTGAGCATATGGTCCGGAAAAAGTTTCCTCATTGCTTGTTCAGTAGTTGTTTTCTTCGGAACCTAGGAGGTCAGGTGGAATTTTAGCACTCCTTAATAGTGATGAATTCTAATCTGTGACTTATAAAAGACTGTTTCTAGTCCCAATTTCTTGCTATGGCTTAGAGTCATGCGATTCGTAATGGACTCCATGCGTAATGGTCAGGTATGTGACCTGGTAAATTTTACTTGAAGAAGTACGACCTCTTCAATGAAAATTGATTTTTAAGATCGAAATTTGCATGGATAAACATTACAATGTTTTCAAAGATAAGTGGGTAGGCAAAGAGTTTTGCACTAACCTTAATTCTTCGATCCATTCGAATATACTTAGCGATTACAGCATATCATAATAGTATGATGTCAATTGGACCTCAAGGACCACCTTCTTGAATACGATTCTAGAAGAGGTTGTATATTTTATATTCACCTGTGGGTTCGTAGATCCTAACTATCTTAAGTTAATTTTGCAAGCTTAAGAGGATGTCTTAAGTAAGCACTAAAGAGTTGGAACTAGTGTGTCAATCATGTAGTAAAATATTTCTCGACATCTTGAGGAATTATGTTGAATACATGAAGTTTAGTGGGAGTTATTTGGTTTTCATTAGTCTTATATGTGGAGACATATTGATCATTTTAGATGATGGAAGATTTTGGAGAAGTAGAATACATCTTTTAGATATCTGGATTTATGGAGATAAATCTAAAAGGATATTAGTGTTGAGTCAAAAGTCTTATATTGATAAGATCTTTGACTAGTTCAAGGAAGTTGAACACATGATAATTGATTCCTTTTTGCTTCCGCTGCGGAATCAATTATATACACTGTGATGTATACTAAATGCGACATTTAGCATGCTTTGAGCATGACAAGTCGTTTGCAATCAAATCCAAGTGAGAGTCACTTGATAGCCATAAAGAACATCCTTAAGTACTTGCGAAGGACTAAAGATATGTTCCATATGTTTGGAGTTTATAGTGAGTTGTGTGTAAGAGTTTACACAGACTTCAGTTTCCAACCTGATCAAAGTGATTTGAAATCACGAACTGGCTGTGTTTTATAGAAGATTTATTCGTTGGAAGAGTTCCAAGCAGAAAAGACTATTGGAAAGGTTCC
>JAIUZE010021845.1:0-18332 GCA_022085475.1 Heliosperma pusillum | reverse complement strand
CCACTTTAAAACTTAAACAGGCTCAAAAGTATTCGTAAAATATTTTCACTAGAAAAATAGGGTACTTTTCGGGTTGTTACATAACTTTAAAGAAAATCGCTTCAAGCAAGATCTACCTCAAATAGCACAAGACTCAAGATGGAGGGTCTTTGTGATCAAGATGAAGAGATGATCCGTATACTGAATATCTTTGTGAAGATTAGATAGTATAGGTCGTCTTTCGGTAATTATTCCATTCGAGAGATTTTATGTTCAAAGTTATAGCTTTAGCCTATGACGTTGGATGATAAATATTGATGCATGATTTTGGAAATAATATGTTTTGAAATGTTTTCAAAAGTGAAAGAGTATTTTTATATTTATCAAAAGTTTTATTAGAGAATATATTTTTGAGATTCTATTGGTTAGTAATACAACTTATGGGTTGTCATGCTACCTAGGGTTTCTAATATATTCTATCTCAATTTGTTGTTCACCTAATAAGCCCACCTAGTGTTTGAGCCATCTAGGGTTTCGTGAAAACCTAGTTTGTGCCACCTAGGGATGCGTGCATCTTAGGGTTTCGTGAGCTAGGGTATTTCGGCCTCCTTAGGTTGTTTGCCTTGTTTACCTAATCTAGGATTCTACTGTATCTTTACAACAATATTTTGAGATATAAAGATAAATATATTTCTATAAGATAAACCAAATAATATTTTGAGATAAAGATATTTCTAAAAGATAAGCAAATATTATTTTATGATAAGATAAATATCTTTCTTAAATATTAAGCTAGGGTTTTAGATCTACTATACTTCTAATACTATAAATACTCTTTCACATACAAATTGTAAACTACACGAAATACACACAAGAACATCACGGCACATCTACTACTTATGTTGATTTTCCAAAATCGTTTTAAAGCAAACCTTTGAGCAAATATTTATTATTTTTAGAGCTTGTTTTTCAAAAGAGTCGTGCATCAATTATTATCAATCGCTTGAGTGAAATACGTTATTGGAAAAATAGTACATCATTATAAGCTTACAATTCTTTAACGGGAATTTGTGTGAGTTATATTGTACTTTCTTATTAGCGTAAGATAGTATAGAGTATTTAGCGATACTCACCTTGAGTTATAATCATAGTGTTGATTATACGAGTGGGTTGGTAATTTTTGTAATCCGTAGAAAGGTACTAAAAAGTATTAATCGAGAATAGTGGACGTAGGTTTCAACGTGTGAAACTGAACCACTTCAAAAATCGTGTGCCTCTCTCTTATCTCTTTACTTTTTGTTATTTCGTTACTCGCGCTTACTTTGATTAATTAATTAGTTGATTTTAATTCATAAGATCAAATAATTAATTACTTATCATATAAATCGAAAAAGTGGGGCTAGTTTTTAATACTCAATTCACCCCCCCTCTTTCATATTCGATCAATAGACTCTACAGGGACCATTTGTGGTGGTACTTGGTGGATGTCATGTGGACAATAGTCCCATGGGGTGATCAAATTACTCATAGAATACCATCATAATATAAGAAAGGTAAACAAATGAATGAGACACCCTAAAATGAAAATGGTAAACAAATGACCGTGACGGAGGGAGTAATAAATTATACCACTTTTTTCTTTTATGAGTAGTATTTATCTATTTCTATTAAGGATGTCAATGGGGCGGGTGCGTGCGAAGAAAAGGTATCCTGTATCCGCGGACTATAATGCGTACCCACATGCCACACCCTCCCAACGACCTGTGCGAGTGGAATTTTTGAAACCCGCACCCGCCCCGCAGGGACCCGTTGATCTGAAACATACCAACTCTCGTACAACTTATACAAATAAGTCTCAGTAAAGTGGTATGGTATAATATTACATTCAATTAACTAGTACATAAGTTTTTCAAACAAGTGATTGCTGAAAGTTAACTAGATTATCTACGACACAAACACAATCTACCAATTATGCTAAATCTAGGTTCAAATCTAGCTAAATAGATAAGCTACAAAACAAAATTCTTATATTAGTTTCGTCTTTATCTTTTAAAATTTAATCTTTATTTTTGTTTTTACTTAGCTAGATGTAAATTATAGGTGGGCTGGAGATGTGTAAGGCGGGTATAAGCAAGGGGACATTCGAGGAGAAGTGGTGTCGAACGGAGTGGTGCAGGGTGGGTATAGAGCGGATCTCATGTGAGGCCCGCACTCATCCCACGACCCGCGACGAATGACACTTTTGATACCTATCCCCACACCGTACCACCCATCAAATCATTTCATGCACCCCCCCATTGACATCCCCATTTTCTATATTTGGCTACTTTATATGGGTCATATGTCGTGTGCTAGTAGGTTCTGTGTTTGTGTGGTTCAAATTCACCCTTTTTAATTAGCTCAGTTTATTTTTCATTTAGATAACTTATCGCTATTATGAACATTCAATGTTTCATGTTAGTCTAGCGATGACGATGGGAAGGGCATTTTGGACCATTTCACCCAGGGCATGTCATGGACTCATGGTTTGAAACAGATTTGTAAGGCTCTGAAACCGTGAAAGGTTTAAAACAAGCCTGCAATTAGGAGTCGCCACCAAATTATAGTAGAAAATTTGAAAACCATTTGAATCAACTTTATGTCACGTCAGATTAAGCACAAAGTAGAATCGACATGAACACTAAAGATGACGATTCATTCCTCTTAGCATTCTATGTCTAGAATGATTTTTGAATTTCAATGAACATGGACATCCGGTATTCAAATAGATCTGAGTAAAGGGTGGGGGTATGTATTGGAAAGCTCACTAATTAAATTCCCAATCCCGCCTCTCTATAACGGCCTAAACTAACCGATTTGACTATTACTGATACATTCATTTTATGTATATTTTTCTCCCTTATACTAGCTCGGTTTTACATGTTATTATTCACTATTTATAGTGATTTTATGAGCTAATTTTTTGGTTGGAAGTATTCTTGTTTGTTCAATGTCATTTGTAGGAGAAGCGATTTTGGGTCGTTTCTACGTCATATCCTTCCGTTTGTAGGCTAATATTGATGAGTACGTGAGCTTACGATGGCGTGCTATGATGTTTTGGAGGTTCCAAGTTGAAAGGAAGAAGTTTCAAGTCATTTCGAGAAAGAATGACAAGTTATGACTATATTCGTAAGCTTAATCAAAAACCGTCTCCAACACCTATTACCAACCCCTATACCTTGGAGACATGATCAAAGCTTATTAGGAGATGGAAATAATGTTCAAAAGTGCTTATAAACGTCCCCTATCAGGATTGATGACCCTGGACAATGAGTTTGCAATTGGAAGCTAATAAGTGAAGGAATGAGCTACGGGTGCTGAGACGGCTGCGTCCCTGATCGGGGACACCAACCCCAATCAGGGTTGCCTTCATTTACGCGTTTAGATTAGATGCCTCACATACCCCTCTTAACTCGACATTATTGCTCTGTAGATACCCGTATCCGTCGATACATGCATTTATAGAAATCCCGCCAAACACCCGATGATGATAGGACAACGTATATTTCGTATTTGACCTTGTCATTATTTGTGTTCGTTTTACGATATAAAATGGGTGCCGTCGATGATTTATATTTTAAATGAAATTTAAAATAGACTTCCGTCTCAAAAAGATTCATTTTTTAATTCATTTCAAAACCAAGTCTTCCTCTGAGAATAAAACAAACATTTATTTAAACCCGACTTGAAAAGTCGTCTTTGAATTATTTGGATTTTCCGTCTCATTATTGTTTTAAAACGATGTTTATAAACTCAGTTTGCGACAGTCTTTTATGTTTGTTTTGAAGTCAATTTGAGCCCGATTTGCGATCCGATTTCGACCCAATCTTTCCTCCTACTAGTCCACTTATCAAACCCCATTAGAGACCCTTCCAAGAGCCTTATTTTCGTGCCAAACCAAGCCTCAAACTGAGCCCAACAACCAGCCCCTACCCCTGTTTAGCGCAGCCCAAACCCGCCACAAAACTAGCTCGAAACCTATCCAAATCACCTACCCATTAACCCTAACCCGTTTACCCATATACCTACCCATATTAGGAGTGGTGGACCTGGGGGTGCGCACGGTACCCCACGTGCGCACCCTCAATTTCTGTTTTTTTTTTTAATTTAGTAAAAGCCGTAAGAAAGCATGTATACAAATTCCGTGTCTCTATATTACATGAACTAAGCGTGACTCAGTGGTAATAACTACTGTATTGACGAATGGACGTGTGTTCGATCCCCAACTATTGCACTATCCTTTTTATTTTCTTTTTGTCCTGCAGTTTCTTTAATATTCACACGACCCCCATTTCTTTCTTAACGTATGTTGGATGACCTTGGTAAAAAATAATCTCTTTTTAATTATTTATTAATGATTTTTGAATTTTAATTGTTACTTCAACCCATATTCTCAATTATATGAATCCTAGTTGTGAAATTGGCATTGTATTATTTTGCAAAATTCAAATAAATTATATATGGTACGTTTCATGATAGATATGATAAAAGTATATAATAGTTTTTGAACTCACCAGGAAAGACAACGTTTCATCATCTTCTTGGCGTTCATTGTTAAGTGGTGAAATATGTATTATTTTTTTCTCCTATAAATTGATTGCAATATTTTTTCTTATTTTAAATCAATTTTTTTTTTTCTTTAAAACTTCAATTAATATCTGGGTCCATTTGTATGTAAGTTTCAGTAATTTGTAAATTACAGTAATTTGTAAATTACTTTTTCCCATAAGTCTTACTTAGCTATTTGTCTTAAATTTAAGACGGGTCAAATACTAACACATGGTGGTAATAAGACAATTTTTTAGTATTTTTTAGGCAATAAGTGAGGTGATTTTACTATATATTTTAGTCGTCTTAAAATTAAGACGGATAGGGCCCTCTTAAATGAGATTTTATGTAATTTTTATGGGTCAAATCAATTTTCATTTTGTATATTCTATTTTAGACGATTAACTTGTGTAACTCTCATTGGCTCAGTTATAAAGTGCACCCCGATTTTTAAAGTATGGGTCCGCCACTGCATATTAGGTACCTTACCCATCAAGAAAATAAACCCAATAAACCCTAAAACCCCTTGAAATAGCAGCAGCAATTCAGACTCCGAAAACTGCTACCTATCGATGCAAACCCTACCTTAACCTATCTAAACTCCCTATATAAACCCACAACCACCTTCATTAAACAAGGTTGAGCACTCATACACAATCTACACAGAAGAAACACACGAAAAACCTAAGAAACAAACCCTAAAAACAACCCTAAACACTCGAGCAAAACAGAGCAGCCCCTGCTCTATTTTTGTGTTCCAGCCGTAGTTTCAAAGCCACTTTTCTCCCAACTCTGATCAGCTATTGAGACATATCATACCGGTATTGATAAATAATCACTGTGTGGTTTTAAAAACATCTTTTGGATCAACGATCCATCAAGTAACGAAGGTTTTATGAGCGATGAAAATCGCTGTGCAAATCTGACTTTACAAAAACGTGTTCAATTGCAATTTCATCGACGACGGCCCCTCGGTTTTTATTTAACTATCGATTACGAATCAAGATAAAGGTCAACGATATATGTATGTTGAGGGTGCAATAATACCACTCTCTCTCTTTCTCCTTTGTTTGTTTACTAGAATAGTTAATGAACTCACATGATTTAAAATAACTTTGACGAAAAGTTGCATTAAACGACTAGAATGAAATTCATATGTTAGGTTTAAATCGCATGGTTGCATTTAACATGACTCGTTTAAAATAGTCATTCATTTGTTTAGTAGAGACTGTTTTATTACGGGTGGGGTTGGGTGCTTTTTTAATGAAGTTAAAATTGTCTTCCTAACACGTAACCTCACACGAATCTTTTATCTCTAAATCGTTTTTATAAATTCCATAAAAATTTAGTGGCGACTCCTTTCAAATGCTAAGGTTTAAAATGTGTTTTTTCAAAGACTTTTTAAAACTCGCGTTTTTTACCCGTGGAAGCGATTTCTCGTATCCACAATTTGGCGACTCCGCTGGGGACCGTGAAGCTTGTAAAGCAAATGAATGGCTATTAGGTTACTTGTCATGTTTATTTTATTTAATCATGCCTAAATCCATTTGAGACTTTAGGATTGAGCCATTTTCTCCTCGGTGTTTCACCCCACGATAGGACAAGGACGTCCACTGTGTCTGATTTAAATATCAAGGTGAGTCGTGGAGGCTGGCCACCTTATACATGTCATTTGCTACAAGCTGCGACAAGTATATTGGTACCCCGACAAAGCGATTTCATTGGCACGGACCCTCTTCAGAGACCGACCAGGACTTAGAAGAGTCTAGCCCATGCATTGCATCCCTAACATGCGAATGACTACATGCTATGTGGATCCCGTGTCTTTTTTATTTGAAAATCGCGTTTCAAACAGTCTCATTTTTCGAAATTGCAAGTCAAACTTATCAAACCCATTTCTCTCGATTCAACCCTTTTGAAAAAAGATCCATTTCTAGCTGAAATGCTACCCATTTAGGAATAGAAAAATCCAAATTATTTTCAAGTTCGACCCTTTTGAAAAAGAACCTTTTTCTACCTGAAATGCTGCCCATTTAGGATTAGAAAAATCCCGAGTCATTTTCGATTGACCTATTTTGAAAAAAGAACCTTTTTCTAGCTGAAATGCTATTGATTTAGGATTAGAAAAATCCCGAGTAGTTTTTTGATTTACCTCTTTTGAAAAAGATCCGTTTTAAGATGAATTGCTGTCCAGATAGGATAAAAAAAATCCCGAGTCATTTTCGATTGACCTCTTTTGAAAAAAGATCCGATTTAAAATGCTGTGCAGTTAGGATTAGAAAAATCCCGAGTCATTTTCGATTGACCTATTTTGAAAAAAGAGCCTTTTTAAACCTGAAATGTTGTCGAATTAGATTTAGAATAATCCGAATTTTTCTGGATTCAACTCTTTTGAAAAAAGATCCATTTTTAAGCTGTAATGCTGTCGAATTAGGATTAAAATAATCCCGAGTTTTCTCGATTTGCATCTTTTGAAAAAAGATCCATTTTCAAGTTGAAATGTTGCCAAATTAGGATAAGAATAATCCCAGTTTTCTCGATTTACCTCTTTTGAAAAAAGATCCGTTTTAAGCTGAAATGCTGTCACCTTGGGCTTACGTGAGCCTTTGTCAGTTTAAGACACATGTCAAAAGAGTCACCCAAATCGATATTTGGGGTCAAGTCAGGAATGTCAACCAGTTGGTCCATGTCAATCCACAAAGACGCCCTAATTAGATCACCTATGACGTTTGTCACGAATTCAAGAACCATGTTGGTTCAATCAGGGGTTAGTCACACCAAGCCGATGTCGAGTCGAATCGAAGATCCATTTTGAATGATATTGCGGGCCTAAGACCCATTTCGAATGATATTGCGGGCCTAAGACCCATTTCAAATGTTATTGCGGATCATTTCAAATGTCATTGCGGATCGAAGATCCATTTCAATTGTTAACCCGGGTGGAAGACCCATTTCAAATGTTATTGCGGATCGAATATCCATTTCAAATGTCATTGCGATCAAAGATCCATTTCAAATGTTATTACGGATCGAAGATCCATTTCAAATGTCATTGCGGATCAAAGATCCATTTTAAATGTTATTACGGATCAAAGTTCCATTTCAAATGATATTACAGATCGAAGATCCATTTCGAATCTTATTGCGGGTCTAAGACCCATTTCAAATGTTATTGCAGATCGAAGATCCATTTCAAATGCAATTGCGGATCGAAGATACATTTAAGATTTTATTGCGAATCGAAGATCCATTTCACATGTTATTACGGATCAAAGATCCATTTCGAAGGTTATTGCGGGTCGAAGATCAATTTCAAATGTCATTGCGGATCGAAGATCCATTTCGAAGACCAATGGTCCGTTCAGTTCGAAAAGTTGGGTTGATGACCCATTCCAAACGATGTTGGAGGAATAAGGCCAATGGCCCATTTCCAATGTGTTTGCGGTTTGAGTAACCCATTTCAAAAGTCATTCAAGGAATCAAGTTGGTAGCCCATTTTCATCTCAAATGTTTATGTTCCGGGTCGACTACCCATCCGAGCTATGTTGCTATGTCTAGGGCCCATCACTAAAGAGTCGGTTTAGCTCGTTCTTAGGATCCGTGTCGAGTTCTAGCCGTGTTTAGGTTTGAAAAACCGTCCATTGCCGTGTCTGACCCAATATGAGTAGGCCGAAGTGCTCACTCTCCGGGTCTAGGTCTATTGTCGAGTCTGGAAGAGTCTACCATGTCGTTTGTGAGTCGAGTCCTATTTGTGTAAGGGTATTTTGATTCGGTGACTGATACTCGCTCGGTGTTTCTTGAGGAAAGGCCCGTTGAAGACAATGTTGATGTGTCCCATCTTATTCAGCCAGTGTGCTGCCTAAATGGGACATATGTGGGGGACAAATTTTCGTTGATCGTTCTAAGTTCTAGCCTACTTCGAAGAATGGGGCCCAATACCAGATTTGATGATTACGAGTCCGAGTCTGTTTTTGAGTTTTAATCGAAGTCGAGTCTAAGACTTTGCTTTCTTGAAATCGAGTCGTAGTTCCACGATCTAGGGTGTGTCCTAGAGATCGCTCTTTTTTCGAGTCTGTCAAACGTTTATCACTTGGAATAAATGTGTTACATGTTCATTTCCAGATCCATTTCATTTTGTTCATAAATCTAAAATGCATGACGCACTCGAAGGGTGCTCCTAGCACGAAGTGTATCCCGTTGTAGATGGTAAAATACCTTAGGATCCAGTGACCGTTTCCTTTACCTATTCCATGTCTGGCGGTAGAAAACCTCACTCAAAACTTGTGCTCAAGACAAGACCAATAGATAATTCTGTGATGAACCTAGATTAGCTCTTTGTTCCCATGTCGATGACGGAAGGCTAGCCCATTCCCCACAAGAACACCCATATCTCGAAGAGAAAAGAAGAGACTGACCAGTTCTAACAAGAATGGTTAGTAACCCAAATCTATTGGTGAATCCCAAATGTTTCAACATGTACCCTGTTGCAACCTGAAGTGTTGTTTCGAAAGGAAAATAAGAAATAAATAAATAAAAGAGAATGAGAAAAAAAAAGAAGACGAAAAAAAAAAGAGAAAAGAAGACGAAAAAAAGAAGGAAAAAAAGAAAAAAAAATAAAATGTCGAGGTTGAATGTCGAAGTTACAACAACCATAGGACATATGAACCCAATGTCAAAGTATCTGCAGTCGAAGTTCAATGGGCGGAGCCAAAACCTTATCTTTTAATCATTCTACCCTAAGTCCTTCTTGAGACGGTTACAGGGGAATAGTCGTGAATTTTGAGAATCATCCCACTTGTGTCGTGACACCCAAACCTTCAGGGTCCAGACATGGAAATTTGAACCCACATTGTCTACCAACCCATTTGCACTCGGGTTTTGTCAAACCCGAGACACCTTTTCCAACCATAATGAAAGCTATAACCCATTGGCCTTAACACCAGAAAACGAACCTTCAGAATGACAGTCAACTATTCAAGCCTTTTGTTTCCAAGCTCCACATCAAATCACAACCTTTTACACCAACCCTGGACACGGGATTTGACGTTACCGTACATGCTAGAACGGGATACAATTTGATGTTTTAGGTGAAACCTTCGAGTGTGTACACACAAATAAAAATGACTAGTTTGATGCACCTTTGTCGAACTATGCCCGATTTGATTTCACCCACGCAAATACGTAGGCAATCCTTCATAAATAAGATTCAACCATCCGAAATTGAAACTTTCATTCACCCCCTCATCTTGTCGATGTTTGGGGATTCCTTGTGCGAAAACCACAATATTTTTTGTGGGTCTTAACCAAAGTCCAGAAGAAGCCACCTTTGTGGAGTCAGTCTTAGTACTCGGTTCTGTCTAAAATAAAGATGCAGACTCACGATGAGTTGTTGTCAAGTCTAGTATTGAGTCTTGTCTAACGATGTTGGCAAAGACGGGTTTCCCATGCAAAGAATTTGTGTCAAGAGTCAAAAAATGAAAGTCCGCTGAAAAGAAAGAAGGCGGTGGCAAAAATGAATAAGCCAGCTGAAAAGAAAGAAGGCGGTGGAAAAAATGAATAAGCCCGCTGAAAAGAAAGAAGACGGAGGAAAAAAAATGATAAAACCCGCTGAAAAGAATGAAGGCAGAGGTGAAATATGAACGATGTGACGGTTCCCGATAGAAATTGATAGTGTGTTTAGCTATTCAAAAGCGATAGCTTAGGAGTTCTACCCCCAAAAAGTCAAGTTTGAATCAAAATCCCGTACACACTTACGGATTCTATTATGGGTCAAAAGAGTCGTAGTCTCTCAATTTTCAAACATGCGAGTTTTTTAAAATGGGGATCGATGATCCATTTTCAAATCAAAGCTTGGTCGATGACCTATCCTTGTTTTCCAAATATCCAAAATGTTGATCGATGACTAATTCCAAATCAAACCTCGATCGATGATCCCTTTTCAAACTAAAGTTCAGTCGATGACCTATCCTTGTTTTCCAAATATCCAAAATGCGGGTCGATGCTCATTTCAAATCAAACCTCGGTCGATGACCCATTTTTTATCAAAGATCGGTTGATGACCCATTATTTCAAATCAAAGTTTGGTTGATGAGCCATCCTTGTTTTCAAAAATGCGGATCGATGATCCATTGCAAATCAAAGTTTGGTCGATGACCCATCCTTGTTTTCAAAAATGCGGATCGATGATCCATTTCAAATCAAAGCTCATATCGATGATCCATTTTCAAACCCAAGCCGGTCAATGACCCATTCAATTTTCAAAATCTCAAAATATTGTTACGTGAATTATGTGCTATATGAATTGTGATCAAACTTGCAGAATATGATCCAACTGGGGGCTCTGTCGCCGTCGGCTCCAGAGCTTACTATGAAATAGACAGAATGATATCCACCCAACAAAGAAATCTACAGCAGAATTCTAGCTCGAACGAGCATTGATTCGATGAATCTTTCCCTCGATGGGACATCAGAATTGACAACATTCCTTCAAGCAGAATGCAAGTCTTGTCTTTATTCCACGGAATAACAAGATATCAATTGGGGCCGGAGCAACAGAAAGCAACAGGCCAATGAGCTCGAACTTCGATACGGGTTTGATTCCGTCAGAAACGGATACGTAGGCGCCTAAGGATAAGGCTCAACCCCCCTTACAACGATGTTGTGAGTCGATGACCAGAATCGCAAAAGTGAATGAGGCATCCAGAACCGTGCTTTAGGTATGTCTCCTTATCTTATGGCTGGCGAACTTACATACGCAAGTCTAATGGACTCTAAACGACCCGCAGAATCCTCAAGTCAGTGGACTTGGGGTATACCTTGACTTTTGCCTTGTCCATGCCTCAATCAAAGTGAGGGCTTTGTAGATACCCGTATCCGTCGATACATGCATTTATAGAAATCCCACAAAACACCCGATGATAATAGGACAACGTATATTTTCGTATTTGACCTTGTCATTATTTGTGTTCGTTTTACGATGTAAAATGGGTCCGTCGATGATTTATATTTTAAATGAAATTTAAAAAAGATTTCCGTCTAAAAAAGATTCATTTTTTGATTCATTTCAAAACCGAGTTTTCCATTGAAAATAAAATGAACATTTATTTAAACCCGACTTGAAAAGTCGTCTTTGAATTATATGGATTTTCCGTCTCATTATTGTTTTAAAACGATGTTTATAAACTCAGTTTGCGACGGTCTTTTATGTTTGTTTTGAAGTCAATTTGAGCCCGATTTGCGATCCGATTTTGACCTAATCTTACATCCTCATAGTCCCCTTATCAAACTCCATTAGAGACCCTTCCAAGAGACTTATTTTCGTGCCAAACCAAGCCCCAAACCGAGCCCAACAACCAGCCCTACCCCTGTTTAGCGCAACCCAAACCCTCCACAAAACAAGCTCGAAACCTATCCAAATCACCTACCCATTAACCCTAACCTATCTACCCATCTACCTACCCATATTAGGTATCTTACCCATCAAGAAAAAAAACCCAATAAACCTTACAACCCCTCGAAACAACAACAACAATTCAGACTCCAAAAACTGCTACCTATCGATGTAAACCCTACCTTAACATATCTAAACTCCCTATATAAACCAACCACCACCTTCATTAAACAAGGTTGAGCACTCATACATAATCTAAACAGAAGAAAAACACGAAAAACCTAAGAAACAAACCCTAAAAACAACCCTAAACACACGCGCAAAATAGAGCAGCCCCTGCTCTGTTTTTGTGTTCCAGTTGTGACTTCAAAGCCACTTTCTCCAAACTCCGATCACCTATTAAGACATATCATACCAGTATTGATAACTACTATCTGTTTAGTTTGCAAAACATATTTCGGATCAACGATCCATCAAGTATTGAAGGTTTTATGAGTGATGGAAAATCGCTGTGCAATCCGACTTTACAAAAACGTGTTCAATTGCAATTTCGTCGACAACGGCCCCTCAGTTCATATTTAACTATCGATTATGACTCAAGACAACGGTAAACAATATATGTATGTTGATGGTGCAATAATATCACTCTCTCCCTTTCTCCTTCGTTTGTTTACTAGAATAGTTAATTACCTCACATGATTTAAAATAACTTTGACGAAGTTTAAAGTTGCATTAAACGACTAGAATGAAATTCATATGTTAGTTTTAAATCGCATGGTTGCATTCAACATGACTCGTTCCAAATAGCCATTTATTTGTATAGTAGAGACCGTTTTATTACGGGCGGGGTTGGGTGCTTTTTTTAATGAAGGTAAAATTGTCTTCCTAACACGTAACCTCACACGAATCTTTTATGTCTAAATCGGTTATCTAAATTCCATAAAAATTTAGTGGCGACTCCTTTCAAATGCTAAGGTTTAAAATGTGTTTTTTCAAAGACTTTTTAAAACTCGCGTTTTTTACCTGTGGAAGCGATTTCCCGTATCCACATGCTCATAAGTGCGGGGGACGGCTGAAGCGAGGACCCTCAAGTTTAGATAGAGAGCTCCTTGCCTTGTTTCAACCATCCACCACTACACAATAACATACCTTCTACTTCTTCTAGATCAGTTTTAGTGTTAGTTTTACTTTTTTTATCAATAGTTTGTTCTAGTAATTCTTATTTTATTTAAGTTTACATTGGAGTTTACTTTCTTGTTCAAGTTCGTATTCCTTTGTGTAGATAATTCATATTCTCTTGGTTTGTATTTTCATTTTCATTTCATTTTCTGCATATTGTTTTCATGTTCATGTTTACCATACTGTTAGTAGTTAGTTTATAGATCATAATGAGTGAGTAGCTAGTCTCTCGATTTAGGGTGTAGGTGAAGCATGTTAGATGCATTTTTCATTGTTGAATTGGGTTATGTGAATGTTATATTTTTTTTAATTCATGCTTGTTATCCATTGATAGTCTTTGATAGATGGCCACGATTGTTAGACTATACTTGTAAAATACCGTCCTAAGCTCGAATGTTAGAATGTGAATTACACCAAGCATGATTAGTTGGACGACCTATTAAGATTCGAAAGGCCACTAGAATCTGTTCAATGGTATAGTATGAAAGTCCTAGACCTCTAACTAGACACCTCTAATTAGTTCATTAAATTACATTAACTTAATGATTTAGGATCTAGTTATCATGCATGCAAATATAAAAGCATAAAAGAAAAGATAAGACAAAGACATCCTTACATAGGGAATTTTTGGTTCAATATGAGCACAATAAGAACTCCTTCTTATTGTTCTTGAGCATGTAATTAGTGGATGATCCTCCATAAAACAACCTCCAAGGTAGAAGGTCTCCTTCTTGTTGCACCCAAGAATACACCCAAATAATCTAAACTTATTATTAACTAGATAATAAGTGAAGACAATATACTACTAATATTAGTATATTACTACTCTAGTAATATGTAGATAATATTAGTTTTGCATGTAAGTTTAGAGAGATATTGAGTTAGAAAGAGAAGTAATAAATAAGCATGAATAATGAAGTAAATGAAATTGAACAGATCTTGTTCAATTTAAAGCCAATATGGCCAGATGACAAGCTCCCAAAATGAGCTTTATTTTGCTTATTTTTTATTCTCATGCAAATGACTTGAGTGTGGGTAAGAGAATGATAATGATCATGTGTCATAACATGTCATAATCACTTGGTGGAGTGTGGAATTGGTAGAGTAAAATCACTAGTGATTTTTTCTACACAAAACCGGTGCATGTGAGTCCACAATGGACCATTTTGATTTTTGATATTTGTCCAACAAATACTTATAATCATATGTTTAATTATCTTGTATAATTAGATGTTAATTTGATCATATAACAATTATATGACACAAATTAATAAACAATATGTACTTAAACATTAAGTGATATTTTACCATTATATCAATATATAATGGATCCCACAATGCCCAGTTAATTTATTTTACAACTCCTTGTAAATATAATTAACTAATTACCTCTACCTCAAAATATATGCATAACCTCAACTAATTTAATGAATTAACGATTAATCACTAAATTAAATCTTATTTAATCGTATTAAAATAAGACGTAAAATTTATTCAGTCAGTTATCGTATAATTGACTAATAAACTTAAGTGGAATGAGTTCCTAACTCAATTTCCAATAAATAACTCTCGTAACTAAACGTACATATCAAATATATGTAATGCTCTAATTAAACTGTATCGTATACAAATAATTAGTATTCTATTTGGGTCTCATCCTATAGGTGTGACCTAAAGGGATCAGTTGATCACCGCCGTCATACGACAATAACGTCAAACTCTAGTCAGCCGAGCATTACCGATTTACGTTAATCAACTGACGTGGAGTATCAAAATATACTAATCATGTCACGTATATTCCAAATGAGATTTATTATATAAATGCACTATTGTGGAGGACACTTACTCCAACAATCTCCCACTTGTCCGATACAAGTTGTGCATGTAGCAACACTATTGCGGAGGACTCCTACTCCAACAATATCTCCCACTTGTCTCGACAAGTTGTGTGTTACCGATTCTCTTGTCTCTTTTGAGTCACATCCTTCCACTCATTGCAAGGTGTCTTATAGGTTGCACTTGCAATTGAAATTATAAATAGAGTGGTTTTCTCGATCTGGGAGAGTAACTGTTTGACCGAAAAATCTACCAGAGATCTCTTCCGAGCGTGGCCACGCATTTCCAGTTACTACTCCTCGAGTGGCCCGAAGATGTTAATACCCAACGTGGGTGGACAATTCCTGTTGACCCATCTTACACTGTATGATGCAGATCACCATGACCCATGTAAGCAACCGAAATATGTTACCCATTTTTCTAGTGAAAATATTTTTACCGGATAACTTTTTCAGCAAACTTAAGTTTTAATTGAGAATAATTGTTTTGGAGTGGTATTTGGAATTTCCGAGTTCGTAATTTTGGAATTTCCGCGACGATTCCCATGAGATCCCGTGTTTTTAAGTCGTCTTTTAATTTCTTGACTTTTGAGTAGTATTTGAATTTCTGAATCATTAAGTAGACTTTACTTCGTTGACGACTTTCGGACTTCCCCGTAATTTGAAAGACCGAAATTATATTTGCAACAATATAATTTTATTTTTTTTAATTTATTAAGATTTATGATAATTTAATATAATTATTTTTGAATTTATCGGAATTAAAGAGAAGGAGGTTTTACGGTTTAAAAAACCGATAGCGGTATTTAACTATTCCCGAGTCACTTTAAATCCCGAAACAAACCCGAAAACCGACTTTGGCATGAGTCACACGCCCCATGTCATCTTTTTCCACTCACTTTAGATCTTTTAATTCTTTTGATTAAACTAATACGAATATCTAAGATATTTGTAACTTTATCGATCCGTCAACTTAAATTACGCAAATCGCTTAAAAAAACAGACCCGATTTCTTCTAAAATCACACGGCTCCCTCTCCTCTCTTAGGACTAGATATTTTCTTTCTTTTGATTACAATAACATAATATCTAATTAATATCTAGATATTTGATTAAACTATCATAAAACCTAATAATATCTAATTAATTACCATAATATAATTATAAAACCCGAGTCAATTCCGTAACAACAATTTCAAAACCCGACTCATTATTCCCCTATATTTACACGGCATCCACTCCACTCTTATTCACTACTTATCTTTTCATTTTACAATAAATCAACTTAATATCTAATTAATACCTTCTTTAATATAATCAAAATCGTTCTTGGTGTTCTTGAGCGTTCTTCATCGTTCTTGAGCCAAAAAAATCGTCACAAAACCTTCGTTACTTGGCCAACTCCGTCCTAACTTATATTTCTAGAGTCTCCTCTCCGCTCTTCATCTCCATGTACGTTTTATTTTCAATTCCGACAAAATCGTTTTCAACACTTTAATTGTTGAAATCAAGTTTTAAGTCTAATAATGTTATTTTGTCATTTCTTATAGGAGAAGATTTTGAAGACGAGTTTGGTGACTCGTATATTTTAGAAGAAGATTAGTAGACGGGTTTTTACTTCTTATTTTGGTGCTAAATGATTTTGTGCTAGCTAAGGTAACGATTCCGAGTTACTCGACGAATTAATGTTACATACTTTTGTTTTTGTTTATATTATTGATATTTACGGTTTTTAACTAGTAACATGATAAGTTGTTATTTTTACTATGTTGTATGAATTTTAAACATGTTTAGTGTTCTTGACATATTTGAATGATTTATTCATAATCATGATTTTTGTATGAATGATGGTTGAATTGGTCGTTAAAATGGATGTTGTTAATTAAAATCATGTTGGAAATAATTTGGGGTTGTTGATTTGTGGAGGCCGTGTAAGGTGGCTGAAAAACCAGCCCAAACCAGGCCGGTTCAGGCCGGTTCAGGCCCGGTCCAGGCCGGTCTGGGTTGGTCCGGGATTTGGTCTTTGGGTTTGTGTCGATACTTGATTGTTTTGTTGTTGTTTTGACGGGTTTTAAATATGTTAAGCATGCGGGAAAATATTAAGAAACGGTTTTAGAAAAGTCGACCAAAACAGCCCAACTAGGCCCGGTTCTTTATCAGCCCAAAACAGCCTGTGGGTCCCTCTTTGGACTTGTGACGGTTTTTGAGTTTATTGTTATTTTATTGTGTTTTGTAATATTTAGCAAGTGGGAAATTTTAATAAGTAAATTATTTAATTAAAAGGTTTTCATAATATTATTATTTCTCACATGTTAGAAATTATAATACGAGATTGTAGTTTAATTTGATATCCTTTAAGTCAAGCGGGTTTTCGTAAGATTTAATAATTCACATGTTAGAAGTTGGAATAAATTAGCATGAATTGAATATGATGATTTTATGTTCAAGTCTAAATGGTAAAGACCCTGTTTCTAGCCGGTTTGACCAAACGGGTTTGGTCAAACTAAGATCTAGTCAGCCCTGTTTTGACTGATGACCCGTCGCGGGACTCGGGTCGGGGATTTGTCTTCAGGTAAGGTTTTAATTAATGAATGAATGAATGAGCCTTAGTAGATATGAGGCGATATGATATTTGAATGTGATTTATATGCAATTAGTCACATGATAGGAAGTTTTTCCCGTGACTGTTTCATTGTATGATATATGTCGTGTTGACTAAGTACTCATAGAGAATTATGATTATATGGCGTCTTGACCATTCTAATTCTAAATGAGCACCTTGGACCATGACATTGATAGGCCTTACTATCTTTAACGAGTATATGTTCACTTGTTGATAGCTTTTGTGTTCCCGGCTTGGTGGGTTTATATCCAAGCTGGGGCATGACTTTTCTGCCTATTTTGTGAGTGGATGGTCAGCTTAAGTACTAGCCATCCCTTTGGTGGATTTCCTTAGGGTACTCATGTGGTTGTATCATGAGTCTTGGGTGCGATGGTTTTATCCGCATTTCTCTAGGTCTGCGCAGTCTAGGATTAGGGTAGAGTGGTATCTTGGCCATGTTTTAAAGGTAACCGCTGAGCTAAGATATTTGCTTTGTATCTTGGCCATGTTTTAAATGTAACCGCTGAGCTTAGATGTGTGCTTTGTATTTTGGCCATGTTTTAAAGGTAACCGCTGAGCTAAAATATATAAGTATATCCTACCTCGTGGTATAGACTCGAGTTACAGAAGTTACTATTGGCCGTGCTAAGAACTTATGCCTGTTTCTAGACGTATTGGTCTTTCATGTTTGATGATTCTATGAATCTTAGAAGGTGAGATGCAAGCCGGCTAAGGTTGATAGAGTTTGGAATTACCGGTTG
>JAIUZE010021844.1:0-22142 GCA_022085475.1 Heliosperma pusillum | reverse complement strand
TCTTAATTTTTTTGGTGCTAATTGGTTTTGCTAGCTAAGGTAACGATTCCGAGTTACTCGACGATTTAATGTTACATAGCTTTTGTTTCTTTTGTTTATGATTTACGGTTTTTAATTAGTAACATGATAAGTAATCATTTTGATTATGTGGTATGAATTTATGACATGTTTGGTGTTCTTGACATATTTGGATGATTTGTTAATAATCATGAATTTTTGTATGATGATGGTTTAATTGGTTGTTAAAATGGTTGTTTGATAATCAAAACATGGTGGAAATAATTTGGGGTTGTTTGTTGGTGGGGCCGTGAAAGGTGGCTGTTTTGGGGGGCTGGAAACCGGTCCAAACCAGGCCGGTTCAGGCCGGTCCAGGCCGGTCCAGCCTGGTCTGGTTGGTCCGTGTTTTGGTTCTTGGGTTTTGTCGATACTTGATTGTTTTGTTGTTGTTTTAATGGGTTTTAAATATGTTAAGCATGGGGAAAATATTAAGGAACGGTTTTGAGAAATGATGAACAAAACCGGTTCAAAGTGAACCGTGGGTCCCCTTGGACTTGTGACGGTTTTTGAGTATTGTTATTTTATCGTGTTTTGTAATATTTAACAAGTGAGAAATTTTAATAAGTAAATTATTTAATTAAAAGCTTTTCAATATATATTATTATTTCTCACATGTTAGAAATTATAATACGAGATGGTAGTTTAAATTGATATCCTTTAAGTCAAGCGGGTTTTTGTATGATTTAATAATTCACATGTTAGAAATAGAATGAAATAGCATGAAATGAATGTGATATTCTTATGTTCAAGCCTCGATGGCTAAGACTCTGTTTCTAGCCGGTTTGACCAAACGGTTTTGGTCAAACTAAGATCTAGTCAGCCCCGTTTTGACTGATGACCCGTCGCGGGACTCGGGTCGGGGATTTGTCTTCAGGTAAGGTTTTATTTAAATGAATGAATGAATGAGCCTTAGTAGATATGAGGCGATATGATATTTAATATGATTTTTATGCAATTAGTCACATGATAGGAAGTTTTTCCCGTGACTGTTTAATTATCTGGTTGGTGTCGTGTTGACTAAGTACCCATAGAGAATTATGAGTATATGGCGTCTTGACCATTCTAATTCTAAATGAGTATCTTGGACCATGACATTGATAGGCCGTACTATCTTTAACGAGCATATGGAGTTTGCCGCTTGATCGCTTTTGTGTTCCCGGCTTGATGGATCTTCAAGTCGGGGCATGGCTGCCATGGTTTCCACTTTGGGAAATGGAGCCAGCTTTAGTACTAGCCAACCCTTTGATGGATCTTCTTAGGGGTACTCATGTGATTGTATCATGGGTCTTGGATGCGATGGATCTTCGCATTTCTCTAGGCCTGCGCAGTCTAGGTTTAGGGTTGAGTCGTATCTTGGACATGTTTCTGAGAGGATCCTCTGAGCTAAGATATGTGCTTTGGATCTGGGCCATGTTATTAGTGTAACCGCTGAGCCTAGATGTGTGCTTGGTATTTGGGCCATGTTATTAGCGTGACCGCTGAGCCTAAATATTTAAGTATATCCTACCTCGTGGTATAGACTCGAGTTACAGAAGTCTTCTATTGACTGTACTAAGAACTTATTCCTGTTTGTAGAAGTATTGGTCTTTCATGTTTGTATGATTCTATGAATCTTAGAAGGTGAGATGCAAGCCGGCTAAGGTTGATAGAGTTTGGATTACCGGTTGTTAACTGATTCACATGATTACGTGTTGATTAGGGTTTGGAGTGTATCATGGCCATGTTTCTGAGAGGAACCTCTGAGCTAGCATACCAGCTTCCCTACCTCGAGTTATAGTTTATTATCGGTTTCACATGATAGCTTTCACATGCTAGGTTATTTGTTAGTTATCTGTTTCATAACATGAAAAGCATATCATATATGTTAAAGTTTTGTATTGTCCATATACATTGCTTTTAGGTTATTCATGTTTTATTAAACTTGACATTTCGTGGCTGGGAGAACTCGGAGTTACTCCCCACTGACTGTGGCTTCCGTGTTTATATTTAATGCGGTTGGCAGGTTTGTGATGCATACATTGGGTACATTGACGAGCTAGCGAGCGAAGTATTTACCTTGGACCTATATTCGGTTCTTAGATTGTATATTATTATACACTCTTTTTATTTTCCGTATTTATACGGGAGATATGTCTCCCGTCTTGTATATTTCTTTTGTATAATATTATTCCCGTTTTGTAATGACCTTTTTATTTATGACACCCTTGTTTATGTATTTAAATTATTTTTTCTTTCCGCAAATTTGAGGGTGTCACAAAGGTTTTATGATGATTTTGCTCAAGAACGATGAAGAACGATGAAAAACGATGAAGAACGATGAAGAACACCAAGAACGATTAAAGAAAGTATTAAAAAGGTATTAAGTTGATTTATTGTAAAATGAAAAGATAAGTAGTGAAATAGAGTGGAGTGTGAGCCGTGTAAATATAGAGGAATTATGGAGTCGGGTTTTGAAATTGTTGTTACGGGATTGACTCGGGTTTTATAATTATATTATGGTAATTGTTTAGATATAATTATTTATTAAGTTAATTTAAACCAAATATCTAGATATTATGTTATTGTAATGAAAAGAAAAAAAATATCTAGTCCTATGAGAGGGTGAGGGAATAGGCGTGTGAAATGGTAGAAAAACGGGTCTGTTTTAAGTTGACAGATCGATAAAGTTACAAATATCTAAGATATTATTATTAGTTTAATCATAAGAATGAAAATATCTAAAGGGAGTGGAAAAAGGTGACATGGGGCGTGTGACTCATGCCAAAGTCGGGTTTCGGGTTTGTTTCGGGATTTAAGATGACTCGGGAATAGTTAAATGATGTTCGGGGTTAAACCGTAAAAGTTATTCTTTAATTCCGAATAAATTCAAATAATTATATTAAATTATCTTAAATTCAAATAAATCTTAATAAATTAAAATAAATTAAATTTATTATTTTTCAAATATATTTTCGGTTTTTCAAATTACGGGGTGAGTCGGAAAAGTCAACGAAAGTCAAAGTCGACTTAAAAGTCAAGAAAAGTCAAAGATGACTTAAAAGTCAAGAAAAGTAAATGACGACTTAAAAAGTCAAGAAAAGTCAATGACGACTTAAAAAGTCAAGAAAAGTCAAAGACGACTTAAAAGTCAAGAAAAGTCAAAGATGACTTAAAACAGGATTCTCATGGAATCTCGCGGAAATTCCAAATACGAACTCGGAAATTCCAAATACGACTCGAAACAATAAATTCTATTTTAAAACTTAAGTTTTCTGAAAAGTATCCGTAAGATATTTTACTAGAAAAATTAGGTACTTTTCGGGTTGTTACAACACACTTGTCAAGATACTCACTAAATGTGCGGTTCATCTGATCCATAAAGATAGCGGGAGCATTCGTCAATCCAAATGGCATTACCTTAAACTCATAATGGCCATACCTCGTACTAAAAGCGGTCTTTAGAATATCAACATCTCTAACCGGAATTTGATGATAACCGGACCTCAAATCAATCTTCGAAAAAGTAGAAGCACCCTTTAATTGATCAAACAAATCCTCAATTCTAGGTAAAGGATACCTATTTTTGATTGTAATCCGATTCAATTCACGATAATCAATACACAATCTCATAGAACCATCCTTCTTCTTCACAAAAAGAACGGGAGCACCCCAAGGCGAAGCACTTGGTCGAATAAAGCCTTTTTCAATCATATCATCCAACTGCTTCCTTAATTCTTTCAATTCAGACGGAGCCATACGATAAGGAGCTTTGGCAATTGGACCAGAACCAGGAACAAGATCAATAGAGAATTCAACATCTCTCTCGGGAGGAATCCCGGGCAACTCTTCGGGGAATACATCAATGAAATCTCGAACAATAGGCACATCTTCAATACTTGGCAAAGAGGTATTTGAAGAAGTCACAACACACAAGAATGCTTGGTGACCCTTTCTAACCATACTTACCAACTTCAAAGCGGAAATTAAAGACACACCTTTACGGGGATGAGATCTTAAGCGGTTATTCTAACCCCTTAAAGGGACTCTTTTTTAAGAAAATCTTTTGATCACGACACTCGAACCTAGCATGATACATAGCTAGCCAATCTATACCTAATATTATATCAAACTCTCCTAGAGGAAACTTGAGGAGATTTGCGGGGAAGATAGAACCTGAAATAGATATTGGTACATTAGGATATAGAGTAGAACAAGAGATAATATCTCCGGAAGGTAAGGATATGGGAGTATCCTCACTAGATATAGGCTTGACAGATAATTTATTAGCATAAGTCGATGACACAAAAGACATAGAAGCACCGGTATCAAAAAAAATAAGACACGGTTGCTCTAAGATTGAGAACATACCCGTAATGATCTCGGGATGAGCATCGGCTTCAGCACGGCTCATAACAAAGATTGAACCCTTAGGTTTAGGAGGAGGAGGGGGCAACTTTCGATCGGGGCAATCCTCGTAACGATGACCACCCTTTTGACAAAAGTAGCAAAGATAAGGTCGGTTTGAACAAGGCACACCGGGATGGTGTGGTTGTCTACAACGATTACATTGAAGACCTTGAGCTTGAGCTTGAGGAGTATAAGGCCTATGAGCCACATTTGAAGTAGCTCTAGGAAAGAAAGGAGCAGGTCTCCTTGTGTTTGCATTGGAAGAAGGATTAAACCTCCTCTTGTTAGCATAGGAATTAGAAGGAGACGGAATAAACTGTCTCTTCCCAAAAGCATTCGGCCTAGGAGCATAAGAAGGAGAGGGATTATTCATTAAAGCTTCATCTCTAATAGCCTTCATTGAATTCTCGGCCCACAAGGCATCATCATAAAGATATCCAAAGGAGGTGGTATTCCTCCTCACTTTACTTTGCAGAACGGCACTCAACTTGTTACGATAATAGAATGCTCGGTCTTCATCATCTCGGATAAGCCTCGGCGCAAAATGCGCAAGCTTATTAAACTCCATAGTAAACTTTTGAGCTGATAAGTTGCCTTGTTTAAAATCAATGAACTCCTTGAGCCTTTGTTGTTTAAGCTCTTTAGGATAGAATCTCCCTTCCACGAGAGCTTTGAAACAAGCCCAGTTAAAGTCCTCTTCAAGAACAGCGGTGGAACTTGTGATAGACCACCAGTTGTCGGCTTCCCTCACCAGAAAGTGCTTTGCGATCCTCACCTTGTCCTCTTCTCGGACTTGGTATAGATCGAACTGCTTCTCCATCTCACGGAACCAATCAGATAGCTCCGTAGGGTCCGGTTCACCACCATACGGTACGATCTTACTTCTAGCTATCTGTCCAGCTACCCATGCGTAGCCACCTTGATGGTTATCTTCCCTTCTAAGGGGAACTTGGTTGGCATTAGCTAACGCGGCATCTTGCTGATTTTTCAGCACTTGAGTGAGAGCTTCCATCATAACATTCTCAGCTAATCGTGGTCTAACCATCTTCATAAGAAACAAAAACAAATTAAATTACTCCTATCAATTAGCATAAACAAATAGACTACCAAGTAAAGTCATTAACTTCTACCCATCTCTCATTTATTATTTCAAGGTCAAGTAGTTTAAGTTTAGGGTTCACGTGTGTGCGTCGGGAGCGATAAAGCTCTGATACCAACTGTGACAACCCTCGCGAATGCGGAAATATAAAACATACAAGCATGTGAATTATATATCGGAAATATGAAGTTTTAAAAACTTTGAGAACATGCCAAGGATAAGAATACGGAGGAGCCAGTGTCAAAATATTACAAACTAAGTACAAAATACAAAACAAAGAGACGGGGGATCTTAAAAGGTTAGCAAAGAACAAGTGGTTCGCAAAAACTAGATAATTCGTCTAGAGGTGAAAACTTCCAGGGACAACGCCCGCTAGCCACACACGAACCACAAAATAGTCAAAAGCCAAAAAGCATCCACGCAAGAACCTGTCATTCATGAAAAAACAGAACGCCACAATCAGTGGGGTAACTCCGGGTTCTCCCAGCCATATCACATTAAACGTACATAGAAGGAAAAACAAAAGTAAAATCATGCATATATAGATATACATGTGAGATACGATAAGGATAGATAGGCAATTCGATAAATAATGATAAGAGCATATGGAATACAAGTCCGAATCCATCATGTTATTCAAAGACTTGGGGAAGACACTCTTAGGCAACCGAATACGCTCACTAGGGCTTGCATCTCACCGTTAGCGGTATAAGTTTGATAAGATTGGGACTCGACAAACAACCATGCCAAGTCATGCAATGACCATGAATAAATCCACCATGTTATCATCCATTCAAACATACCAATACATAGACGATGCCCAATCAAGCAATGACCATGAATAATAAGTCATGAAATCACGCATTCAAGAACGACGACACAAGACGACATCTCTCACGGTAAATGAAACGCACTAGCACCGTGTACATTGCAAGTATGATTAACAGGCATCCACGAGATAAACATTTCCCTGAACGCATACACGATCACATTTCGTATATGTAGGCTACTTTCCTCCGGTAGGACGACAATAATAATACGGTCCTAGTCTAAATCTGGCCAGAATCCCGGAATCGCATTTTCCAGTTCGACATGCGATAAACGTTTCGCATGCAAGACTCAGTCAATCATATGACGCCAAGTACTTCAAATTCGGTAGCAAACATTCACGAAAGAGGCGGAAAAGAGCTCGAGCCACATAACAAGCGGTACGCTACATGCAAATAACACCACCTCGGAAGTACACAACATTTGACGGCCGGGTCGAACAACGCAAAGCGTTCAACTCACAACAACGTCGTCGTATGCCCACTACACATGCAATTAAGCAGTAGGATACCTCTCCGTTCCGACTGTAACACCCGCAAATGTACCCTATTTTTATAATGAAAATATTTTACGGATACTTTTCAGCGTATTTTAATTTTAGAATTTAATGTTCCGAGTCGAATTTAGAATTTTCGAGTTCGTATTTGGAATTTCCGCGAGATTTCATGTAAATCCCGTCTTAAGTCGTATTTGACTTTCGTTGACTTTTTCCCTCATATACTCTCTTCCTCACCCTAATTTAATTCATTCACACAACTCAACTTTTCCTTCTTCTCTAAGAAAACCCCATAAAACCTTGCCTCCATTTTTGATCCGTCTTAGATTCGTCGCTACTCCTTCGTTACTCGCTCAAATTCACGTAAGTTCGTCTTATTCTTCCCCTCTCATCTTCCTCTATCCGTATTGGTAATAAAATTACCGTCTTTCTCGCTTTTTAAATTATTCGTCTTTCTCAAGGTGAATGATATTCATCTTTTATTATCTAATTGTATGTAGGTGGAGACTAGGAAGGTTTAAAATCGATTAAAGACGCGAAAAGGTAACGGTGAAGGGTTACTCGATATCATTTACATGTTTTACATGATTTCTATGTTAGAATTCGTATTTAGAATACGATTAGAAAGCTTAGGAATTGTATTATTGATAATGATTGTTGTTAGTTGATGACTTTTGATGATGATTATTGATTGTTGATAGTTGTTAGAAGTGAATCATGAAAATTGAAAATGTTTGAATGTATGTTGAAGGCTCTCGGGTGAACTGGTACCTAATGTCACGGGCGTGAAATACAAGTCACGGTCGTGACTTGTGCAGTTTCACTGCACTGACCTCTTTTCGTAAAATGATCATATCTCCTTCGTTACTTGCTTGTTTTGGGCTTGTGACCTATCGTTGGAACCGTAAGAGGATAAGCTATCACCTAGACTTGGAATTTCTGCATTTTCATGTCTAGAACTCTAGTTATAACCGTTTGAAGTGGACCCTTGTTTTAGTTGGTTTCCAAAGACGTTGTTTTGGAGAGGTGATCTATGTTCTTATTTATTATGTTTCATAAACTTGTTCAAATGCTTATGTATCATGTATTGATTCATTTTTATCATAGTTAAATTTATATAATTCCCTATTCTCATGTTTTGTGACGGTTTTTGGTATGTCCCACTTTGAGTCGGTTTTTACACATGTTACGGTTTGAGCACAAATTTCCTATGTGCTTTGTACTCTCATTTCCCGGCTACACCCTTATACTCGTTAGACTGGAATGTCGGAGCAATGGGGTGTATCCTTGATGCTTGTATGCATGTTTTAGTGGGGATATGACGACGTTGTTAGGAGGTGAACGCAATGCGTTGATCGACCCGGCCGTCAAATGTTGTATCTTTGCGAGGTGGTGTCATTGCATGTAGCGTACTAGCTTGAATTTTGACTATAGATCTCTTTCCGCCTCTTTCGTGAAGGTTGACCGAATTTGGGGTACTCGGCATCTATGATTGACCGAGTCTTGGATGTGGAACGTCTTACCACATGTCGAATCGGAACACGTCTTATTCCGAGAGTCTGGCCAGGTTTAGACTAGGACCGTATTATTATCGTCGTCCTACCGAGCGGATTAGAGTCTTGTGTGTACGAAACGTCTTATCGTACATGGTTCCGGGAAACGTCTTATCCCGTGAACTTGTTTGTCTAGGTCATGAGTATACGAAACGTCTTATCGTATACGGTTCCGGGAAATGTCTTATCCGTGAGCTTCCATTGGCTTGTCTTGCTATTGTACACGATGCTAGTGCGTTTCATTTACCGTGAGAGATTGTGTTGTCATATTCGTATGATTTTGATGGTCGTTTGTAAGTTGATTTATACGTGAACATTGAGTTGGACTCTTGCATGAATTAGATGATTGACGTGGTTTATATGTCGAGTTTCTATCTTATCAAGTATATGCCGCTAACGGTGAGATGTAAGCCCTAGTGAGTATATAGTTGCCTAAGAGTGTCTTCCCCGAGTCTTTGTATAACATGATGGATTCAGATTTGTATTACATATGCTCTTATCATTATATATTGAATTGCATATCTATCCTTATCGTATTTCACATGTATATCTATATGTATGCATGCTCTACTTTTGTATTTCCTTCTATGTACGTTTAATGTGATATGGCTGGGAGAACCCGGAGTTACTCCCCACTGACTGTGGCGTTCATGTTTTTCATGGATGAACAGGTTGCTTGATTGGTTGGCTTTTTGCTTGTGGTATTTTGGGTTCGGGTGTGAGCTAGCGGGCGTTGTCCCTGGATGAAACACCTCTAGACGTTGATTAGCTAGTTGCTAATGGCTTTGTTGTTGGTTAACATTTTGAGAGACTACGTCTCTTGTAGTATTTTATATTTGGTTTGTAATTACTGACATTCCTCGTATTTCTATCTTGCATGTATAAAAGTTTTTAAAATATCATATTTCCGCTTTATAATTCACATGCTTGTATGTTTTATTTCCGCATTCGCGAGTGTTGTCACACTGGCGAATAAGTTTCACTTGCTCGATCATCTCCTAAACCATCTGGTGTCCAAGAACTACCGCCTCAGAACTATCTTTCCAACAAACTGGACTCCTGCATCTCCTCTCATACAAGCCCTCAAAAGGTATCATCCCAATACTCGAGTGATAGCTGTTATTGTAAGAAACCGCTATCAAATCCAGCTTATACTCCCAGCTCCCACAATAGGATAGCACACAAGCCCTCAACATATCCTCTAAGGTCTTGATTGTTTTCTCCGCCTGTCCATACGTCGCAGGATGAAAGGTTGTACTCATCTTTAATGCCGTTCCCATAAGCTCTTGCAGTTCCTTCCAGAATTTGGAAATGAATCTTGCATCACGGTCCGATACTATATCACTAGGTACCCTATGCAGCGTTACCCCATGTTTCCTATAAGCCAAAGCTAGCTCAATCTTGTTCCAATTATCCTTCATAGGCACAAAATGGCCTGACTTGGTCAACCGATCCACGATCACCCAAATCATGTTATTCCCCCTCAGCGATCTCGGAAGTCCCACCACAAAATCGATGGATATAAACTCCCATTTCCACTCCGGTACTTCTAAGGACTAAATCTTACCCTGCACTCTCCTTTGCTCCCCTTTAACTCGCTGACATGTCAAACATCTCGTAACATAGTCATCTAACTCCTTCTTCATTCCCGGCCACCAGAAAGTCTTCTTCAGGTCTTTGTAAAATGTATCCCCACCCGGATGAACTGATTAAGGAGTACAATGAGCTTCAGTTAAAATCACCCTCTTCAGCTCCGGATCGTTCGACACACACCATCGGCCTTCAAATCTCACACTCCCATCAGCATGAATCAAAAATCTAGGAGCAGTACTCTCGTCTACACTTTTCCTCCACAACTGAATCTTTGGATCCTCTAACTGCTTGCTCCTAATATCATCATATATGCCCGACTCGATCATCATGTTACTAATAGCATTTCCCTTCCAAATCACATGGATCCCATCTTCGCTACCTCATCTCGCAATCGCATCAAGGACATCGCAGTGCACAAGGAATGTACACTCTTCCGACTAAAAGCATCAGCAACCACATTCGCATTCCCCTCATGATAGATGATCTCTATATCGTGGTCTTCAATCAGCTTCATCCACTGCCGCTGCCTCATATTCAACTTCTTATGGGTAGAGTTGTACTTCAGACTCTTATGGTCTGAGAACACCAACTAGCACCATACAAATAATGCCTCCAAATCTTCACCGCGAACACCACTGCACCCAAATCTAAATCGCAAGTACGATAATTCTCCTCATAAGGCTTCAGCTGCCTCGATGCATAAGCGATTACTTTCCCATTCTGCATCACCACACATGCCAAGCCACACTTCGATGCATCCGTATACACCTTAAAATTCTCACTCCCCTTAGGTAATGCCAAAAACGAGCCGTAGTCAAACGATGCTTTAAGGTTTGGAATGCCGTCTCACAGTTCTCGCTCCACCAAAACTTATTTTCCTTCCTCATCAATGTCATCATAGGTCTAGCTATCCTCAAGAAGTCTTTCACAAAGCTCATGTAGAACCCAGCTAAACCTAGAAAGCTTCTCACCTTCGCTAGGTTCTTTGGTGCCTCCCAGTCAGACATCAACTCGATCTTACTAGGATCCACCATTACCCCTTGTTTATATATCACATGCCCCAAGAATGCCACCTTCTCTAACCAAAACTCGCACTTAGACAATTTGGCATACAACTAGTTATCACTCAAGGTCTATAACACCATCCTCAGATGCTTCACATATCCCTCCTTAGTCTTAGAATAGACCAAGATGTCGTCTATGAATACTACCAAGAACATGATCAAATATTGACTGAAGATCTAGTATGTCACTATCCCTTATCCTCAGCTGGTGATACCCCGACCTCAGATCTATCTTCGAAAACACCCTAGCTCCACTCAATTGGTCAAAGAAATCGTTAATCCTAGGTAATGGATACCTATTCTTTATCGTCACATGGTTCAGCTCACGGTAATCAATGCATAACCGCAAGCTACCATCCTTCTTCTTCACAAATAAAACTGGCGCTCCCCACGGTGATACACTATGTCTAATGTCCCCCTTGTCCAGTAACTCACTCAGCTGCTTCTTCAACTCTTCAAGATTCTTCGGTCCCATGCGATACGGGTCCTTAGAAATTGGTCTCGTACCCGGCTTCAACTCCAAGCTAAAATCAACATCTCTCTTTAGAGGTAATCCCGGTATCTCATCCAAAAAAATATCATCGAACTCCTTCACCATCTCAATCTGGACTGCAATCGGCTCCTCAATTATGGTATCTCTCACATCACATAAAATCATAGGGTATCCCTTGCTCATGTAGGTCTTCAATGTAATGGCCGCTATCAGCTTCACCTAAGGTTTAACCACGAATCCCCGATACGACACTCTAACTCCTTTCGGACCCCTTAAGGACACCTTTTTCTGATGACAATCTATATTATCTTTATACCTACCCAACCAATCCATCCCGAGAATGACCTCAAATCCGTCTAACGGGAACTCAAACAAATCAACAGGATAGTCCACCTCCCCCAAAATCATAGACACCCAACTAAACAACTTATTACAGGATAGAAACTCTCTAGAAGGTATAAATACCTCATCATTTACAGACTCACTACTTCCAAATTTAACAACACAACATGACTCTTTGAAATAAAAGAATGGGTTGCCCCCGAATCGAATAAGACAAAAGAAGGAACACTGTTAAAAAGAAAAGTACCGGTAACAACCTGCGCGTCCGCCTCTGCCGCTAGTTGACGGACGTTTCTCATTCCCTCTAAATGATTACAAAGATGAGAACCACAACCTGTATAAAATACCCATGTAGTGGAACTTGCTAAGTTTATGTTGGGCAATTCCTCTTCCAATGCCCACTACCGTCACAGTAAAAACTTTTTTGTTCTGGTGTTGCCCCCTTTTTAAGCTTGGGGGGATATCCGATCACAATATCCTTCCCTTTACCCTTTGACTCGAGGTTGACTTTCTTCCCCTTTTTCCCTACCTTTTTAAACTTTTATTTACCCTTGGTATTTATACTTCAAACATCTCTTTTTGTACTCCCACTAAACTGCAAATGACTTTCAATCTGAACTAAAAGACCATGAAGTTTATAAATACTTTTATTCATGTTATTCATATTATAATTTACCCTAAAATTGGCAAAACCATCGTGAAGAGAATGCAACACGTGATCAATTGCAATCTTATTTGAAATTGGACTTGCTAAAGTCTTGAGAGTCTCCACACACTCAATCATATTGAGTACATGAGCACTCACGGATTGACCTTTTACGAGGCGAGCCTCGAAAAAACGCACTGCTGCATTGTATTGTTGAACATGAGGTGCTTGGGAGAACATGCTACCAAGTCTTGTAAAATTTCGTGAGCAGTCGGTAGTAAAATGCAACGTAGTTTCAAAAACGGTTCCATTGCAAATATTAAGTCAATCTTAATGGAGTTGAAAATTTGTGTATATTCATCATATGAAGATCTAACCACAGCGATTGCCCATGAAGAGGGCACATGAGGGGGAGGATCAACGAGATAGCAACTTTCCGTCAACGATAGCAGCAGCCTTCAGCTGCTCTACCCACTCGACATAGTTGCTTCCATCTCTCTTTAAACAAATTTTGTCCATAAAGGACCTGAGCCACGACCCTTTTGGGAGTGTTGCAGATGGTAAATCATTTCGTTGAATAGGTGTACTAGTTGACATTTTGCAGATATATTAATACAAACGGAAAAAGAAGGAATTATTAATATTTATCGTAAAATTAACTTTTAAAATCAAGTTATAAAAGCGTTTATATAATGATCTCCCACTAAATCATACAAACAATACCAAGATCCGTCTTTAATTAAACTTGGACACGGTGAGCCGATACATCACAATTTTAATTAAATTCGGTGTGTCAAATTTTGACAGATTCTACACCTTGACTTCTTGGTCGATAAATTTCTTAAATTCATCTTTAGCCCCCGGAACTTAGACTCTTCTCTGCATCCCGTTGAGTCCAACTAATTTTGACGTGTAATAACTATTATTATCCTACTAATCCAATGTAAAAAGGGAATACCCCGCTGAGGCGAACGTGGCCCTAATGAAAAAGTGATTCATAAGTGCTACTAATTGGTAAGGCTAATCTCAATTTTAAATTTGTGAGAGATCTTGTTTGAAATCATCTATACATCATTTTTAAGTGAACTAAATTGATGAATACTAGATGATTTGATGACAATAACATAATGGAAAAACACTAGATTTGGCAATTTGGCATGACGGAAGTATAAAACACATAGCATGCATAATAAAACAACAAATAAATATCCTAATATGGCCACCTATCCTCGTTAATCTGATTAACTATTACAAAGGAGCTTCAAAATACAAAGTCTTTAACTTCCTTGAAACCGTCTTTTGGCCACCTTTGTCTTCGTTTTTTGGACCACCGTCTTCTTAAAAATTAATAAAATATATAATCCTATTATACAATTTTTCTTCTAATAATAGAAAATAAATAACTATATAGACGGGCAATACGAGATTGCTTAATTAAGAACCAAAGTAGTATTCCCTAACACTTCGGGCAATACAAGCTTCTAATTAGGCCATATTAGATACAAAAACTCATCCAATGAATAAACAAATTAACATGCTAACATTAAACATATTGTTTAAGATAAATAAATAGGAAACATGCCCAATTGCCATTTTTACAGTCAATCATATTAACAAGCATATAATTAATGGAATTTAACCATTTTCAACCATTAAAATTAATAAATCATTACTTAAAATATTTTTAAGCCCATACTAACATCTCAGACTGATTTATTACCTCAAAAATTAGTCTCCACTAATTCTTGGACAATATTAGCATGATTTGATTTATCTTGCTATTTTTATCACAATTATCGCAACCTTTACGCTTTTATTTCGAAATACACATATTAAATAAAGAAAATTCAAAATAAATAATTATACTTATTCTAAAAATTATCAGAATACTTAAATGGACTGATTCCTGGCCTTTAAAAATTTTAAATTGCTCCATTTAATTTTTGGTTAATTTTAACATAATATAATCATCTATTTATTAATTTTTATCATATAAAATCAATAAATATACAAAAAGAATTAAAAATTTAATTTCTAAATTTTACATACAATAATTAAAACATTCATGCATGATTATTAGTATTTCATGACCAGATTTAACATGCATGTATTTTTAACTGACGACTAACCAAAATAATGCATTTTTATTCCATTTTAACCAAAAAAAATGATAAATAGCAAATTAACTCCAAAAATAATAAAATTCTACCATAAAAGTTTTAAGGTCAAAATGAACATGCATGGAAAATTTCATCTTAATTTAACTATTTTATCAATATTTAAGCAATTTATCATATTTATTGTCTTAAACGTTATTAATAAACATTCATGCACAACTAGTTCTGATACCAATTGTTAGTTATGAAAACTACATGATTAGATTTTCTAATCATAATATCAAATCACCATAATTTAATTTTAATCAGATCTAGTGCATGCATGCTAAAATAAGAACATAAAAGATAAAGAATAGTTTTTCTTACATTGATTTGAGGTGAAAGTTTAACTACAACACCTTGTAGTTTATAGATCAATATGAGACAACCACAACACCTTGTAATTTTAAAAATACTTTTTACATACAACTAAATCACATCAAAATCTAGAGAGAAGGAAGGAAAGGAAAACTACCTTGTTCATCAAGCTTTTGGGAATTTTACTTCTAAGACTAGTAATCTACCTTGACCTTGTAAGTTGTTCTTTATTCATGTATTATTTATCTTTCTAGTCATTAAATTAACTTACTATCAAGCCTAAAAGTATTATTAATTATTTAAATTAAACCTTAGACTTGGATTTCGGGAAAATAGTCTTGGTTATTGAATAAACTAGTTTGCATGACGCAATTAGTGATCGTATATATATTTATATGTTATGTAGGCGGTGATTTTGTTAAGGAACGCTCATCGTTTGGTTTTGGTTGTAAAAAGAAGATTTGCGAAAAGATAGGGATTATCCTACTCAACTTTTATAATTCTATGTTGTGTTAAATTGTGTATATAATTGGATTGAGATGCTGATGCGATAGTTGTTGTATGTGAATTTTGATCAGAATGGCATGATTGACATTGTTACATATGGTGATGAGATTGATATGAATGTGATTGACATATTGACATATTGATATTGATATTTGATATGAAATACTGATCGTCGGATCGAGGAGGAAGTTAGGCGCCAAGGGGAAATCTTATTGCATTTGCATTGTTATTATAAATACCGATTTGCAAATCGAGGAGGAAGTTAGGAGCCAAGGGGGAATCATCATGATGCCGACTTGCGAGTCGAGGAGGATGTAGTAGCCGGTTATGAACTTGCATGTTGCATTTTGCATCTTGTATTGTTTATTGTGTTTGATATTTTCCTACTCAACCTCTGGTTGACTTGTTTGGTTTATGTGTGTGTGTGTGTGTTGTCCACCCAATTCTTTTTAAATTGGTGGCGTGTTATGATCCATTTCTTATTTCTGCTCAAATGGGGAGCAATGTATTCTGCAAGTTGATAAGTGGATGGTTGTGGCGTGGATGATGATTGTACGGGATGGGTTAATCTACCAAATGAGTATTATAGTTAATGATGATCATTAAGTTTGATTAGTAATTGGATTTTAACTTTAAGTCTTCCGCTGTAATAGTTTAATTACTGGTTTGTAAATTGTAAAACTATTTAAGCATTATGTAATAAAGTATTTAAATTATTCTTATAGTTGTGCTTTTATATGTAATGTTAGTTATGAAAAATACATGATTAGATTTTATAATCATAATAATAAATTACCATAATTTAGTTTTAATAAGATCTAGTGCATGCATGGTAAAATAAGAACATAAAAGATAAAGAATAGTCTTTCTCACATTGATTTGAGGTGAAAGTTTAACTACAACACCTTGTAGTTTATAGATCAATATGATACAACCATAAACCCAAGATTTCAAAATAGAAATCCTCCTCTTAGAAGCACCAAGGATTTACCCCAACAATTCTTATATTATTAACTAGATAGTTATATGAAAACCCTTTTATTTAGTAATGTAAGTATATTATTACTATAATAATATCTTACGCATACTATTTTGTGAGATTTTTAGATGATGAGATGATGACAAATGATGAACAAATTTCTCCATGTAATGATGATGGTGATTTCGGCCAAAGCAAGGAAGAGGAGAAAAGTGATCAACTTATGTGATCTTATGATCACATTAAGATATATATACTAGTCCTTAAATAGCTTTATGGGTTTGTTAACTATTTGGGGCCCAAAACATGAGACATCTCATGTATATAGACTGGTTCATTTTTCGGCCCAACCCAAATGTATATGGGTTTCTATTCAACTTTTAATATTTGTCCCACAAATATTTATAAGTCAAAAACTTAATTATCTAATATAATTAAGAGTTTCTTAAATTATTTAACAATTAAATAATAAAAATATTTTCTTAAATTTGAAGTAATATTTTACCACTATATCAATATATAATGGGTCCGTAAATACCCATTTAGCTAATTTTATAACTTCTTATAACATTAATTAGCTAATAACCATTATCACGTAATATATGTAACTACCTCAAGAAATTTAATAAATTATCATATAATAATTAAATTTCACTTTATATAATCATATTAAATAGAATTTTCGTCAGTCAATTATCTCATAATTGGCCTAAGTTCCAAACTTGTTCATCTCAAAACTCACCTGACTATACATTAGTAAGAATATTCAAGGGAATAATTAAAATGTATCCTTATACAATATAATTAGTTTTTCCATTGAGGTTCCTTCCTATAAGTGTGACCGAGAGGGATCAATTGATTACCGTCGTCTTTACGACAGTAACGTCTAACTCTAGCCAGTTGAACGTTACCAATATACGTTAATCAACTAAGTATAATTAATATAATAAATATTTCCCAAATTTATTCCTATTATGAGATTTATTAAATAGACTCACTAACGTGGAGGACACCAACTCCAACATGTACTACCTCGAGAAACCGAGATGATAACTCCCTTATTTATCTTGGAAGGTCTAGCTAAGGCTATCTGAATAAATGGGGTGTTACAAAGTGGTATCATAGCGAACGATCTTGGAGCCTAACCTAATTAACCTAATGAATGTAGGTGTTTTAAATTAAATGAACCCAGTGAGAGAATGTTAGGAGCCCCTTATTTATGGTTAAGCTGGCCAGTCATACCAAAACGCGGCCCTTTCGGTCTTAACTTGGTAACCACGTGGGATAGAATAGATGGGTGACGAATTGGATGTTTTGTTGCTTTAAATATGGGTTCCAAGTGATGCATATGTGTTCTCTATTTATTGTTGATAATGGTTGTGATTCATATATCCGGTGAATCGTGATTAAAGATAAGAATGTTTGAATTGAATGATTGACTTGAAATGTCGAACGAAGGTGTGATGGGTATGTGCGATTGATAATTCGTGTTTTCCAAAGTAGAAGATGTAGGGAATAACATGATAAAATGATTATAATGTGTAACATTGGAGTTGAGATAAGGTATGAGCATGTTCAAATTGATTGGTTCTTAATGTTTTGTGTTGAGCATGATTCATCTTCCTGGAGTGAAAACTAAGAATGTGTTGTCGATTTGCTATAACAACGTTATTGACATGAAAATTAAAAAAATGAAAGGAATATGTCTTAAATGTGTTACGATAAAGAAGACGTGCAAAATAAAATTATTGTAATCCATATAATATAAACAGTAATATATATTTGATAGACAATGATGTGATTCGATAGTTTATAATTTAATAAAAGGGCGTAAAGAAAAGCAGATTCCATCTTTACTGGTTCGGCTGCCATTATGTGGGTAGTAAGCTATGTATGTGAATTTTATTGTGGGAAATAACTCTGAGAACTTGCAGTTGAATGCTGCGTTTTTATTACATTGTAAGTGTAATATAAATTGTGAGACAATTGTCTGAATTGTTAGGTCTAATTTGCTTGTGTGTGTGACCATAATAGGACGAGTGTGATCGGGTTGTCGCGTACCCTAATCAAAGATAAATAACCCAAACTAGGCTAACAACAAATTAATGTAATTAGGGAAGTAAGGGGTCGATCTCGGGGAGACGGGAGATACTTGTGAATAGTTGTGGTTAGAACTCTACCTTGGACGATTGGCAAATGTTTGTCACTAATTACTAAATAATAACGATGCAATAAAGAAAAGAATCTAGGGAAGTAGGTTCACACATGTAGATTAACATATTGATGAAATTGGATTTAGGATATGCAAATAATTCATTGTGAGTTCGTAAGAATGATGTGTTCATTACAATCATAGATCAGATGGTCTAGCAGGCTTTTTATGCGATTTACTAGGTCTTAATCTACCATGTCATGCTTTGTCTATTCAATTCTTGTATGTCTACCTTGGAAAAGAATTCCATACTAGTCAAATGATTTTTGGCCAAAAATCGATAACTATCGTTACAATCCAAACATGCATAGACACAACGTTTTAAAGGCACAATTTCTTTTATCCAATTATCATCTTTTAATTAATCTAACATGGCTATCCTACACCCTAGAAGGGTGACTACTTATGCATGATTAACAATGAAAAGGAAACTAAGATTATAAAGCTAAGAATGATAAACATGATAAAGGAGATACTAAAAGAAAATGAAACTATAATGTAAAGACGAGAATAAAGATTACCGAAAAGGATGAGCAAAAATTGAAATGGAGTAAGAACTTGAATAGGAAATGCAAACCCGGAAACTTGAATTCCAATTACAACTAGAACAACTACAATTGAAGAAAACTTAGAACTAGACTAAACTAAACTAGAGAAAACTAAAACTAAACTAAACTAAGAAAGAAGAAGAACTAAAGAGAAATGTAAGAAGAGAAGAGATGTTGTGTGAAGAGATGGATGATATGATATGAGGGCTAGAGCATCTATTTATAGTATTAGGGTTTCGTGGAGAAGAGGTCGGGCATTAAACACATAGGTCAAAAATAGGATGAAGGAGCCGCAATGCTCGAAGCAGCACACATACCCGATCGGGTACACACTAACCCGATCGGGTTAGTTGTTATCTAGAAGTATTTGACTAACGTTTCATCTTCCTTCGCTTTGACTTGACTTACATCATCCCCCTTGACCTCTTGTGTCGGGTTTGTTGATAGGGTTTGATGTAAAGCGATGATTGCTTCCGCCTAATTCATTGATCTTCCGACAACTACGAAACCGTCTTTGCTTCTTCTCTCTTTCGAATTAGTGAACCTTCTTGAAATGCATTTCACTTGGTCAAGCTTTCTTCTTCAAATCGTCGGGTTCTAGGCAAATGCTCGGGAATATAGAAAAAGGGCGTAGAAACGTCACTTCCCTACAAAACAAGTTAGAACACAGGAATTCGCCTAGAAGATGATATTAGCTCATAAAATGGCTTAACAAAGCACAAATGACATACAAAACCGAGCTAAACTGGGGGTTAAAATCATACAAATATTCACTTATCAAACTCCCCCAAGCTAAACCTTTGCTTGTCCTCAAGCAAACATAAGAAACAATACCAGGACAAGGTTGCAGGCATTGGCTACTATACCATCAAGAAACAAATCTCAACATAAAGCTTTGGAAACATAATGAATCATAACCCAAAAGCAACGTGGGCAAGAATGATACATAAACATGGCTGAGATTTACATAACGGCGTAGCACAAAGAATTTCACTATAGATTTTCGGCTCTTGCATGATCTTTTGACAAATGGACTCTCACGGTACACTCGAACACTCATTGTATATGTAAAAGGTGATTTCTTTATGTGTAAATGTTTGAGACACTCACCTATCTACGACTTATGAAAATGTGTCCGCAGTCTAATATGGTAAACAATTCAAAACACAAGTCAAAGATCATAATGCACATAGAAAAGAAGCCGGAAAAATAGGAAGAAGGCTTTGGGAAATGGGTGAAAGGTGGACAAACAGTTATGGTCATGTGAAGATTAGAATGAGCTAGCAACTGACCAATGATAAATGAATACTCAATCCAAACTTTCGATCAATTTCCCAGAAGACAAAAAACGAAGACAGAAGTAACAGATTGGCTTATTACACACGAAACACAAGGGTAAACTCCTTCTGAATATTGACTCGACATTTTGAGGAGATACTCACAACTTCTTCTTTTTTTTCTTTTTCGATTTCTCTTTTTTCAATTTTCCGATTTTTTTCATTTTTCTATTTCTTTCTTTTCTTTTCTTTTCTTTTGAACATCACTTCTTGAATATTTTTCGTTCTCCAAATTCACTTTGTCATTAAGGAACAAAATCTTCTCAAAAGAGCACCCATACACCATAGTCTAGCTACTAGCTCAAAAGGTAGGCAGTTTTTATATGTAGCTATTATTTTGTGAAGCATTTGTATGGAGGGGCTTATTTTGAGGGGCAAATTAAAGTGAAAAAGGCTTCAAATCTTAGTGAATCATGAATGCAATGCTTATAGAAATGAAATGAGAACCATACTTATGCGTTTTGACATGACACACATCACAAGGAGAACTACACACACCTAGATGAGACTGGTTATAGATGTACCAGTCTAAGGAGGTTCTACCTTACAATATATGTAACTTGACAAATGTCAAGATCAAGCGTACTCATCTATAGATTCATTCCATGCCTACTGTGTACAAGACTTCCCCATGTATGCATAATTTAATAAATCTTGAACCATTATCTTTTGAAAGCTCTAAGTTTGGGAAATGTAACATGATGGTATAGTAAACAAACAAGCAAAGCATGAAAAACATTCAATTATGTTCAGAAATTTTTTAATTTTCTCAAAAATCTTCTCTTTCTTTTATTCAAAATTTGAAAAATGATAAACTAAAATGCAAAATGGGAAAATGCAATCCCTCCCCCAAGCTAAACATCATATTGTCCTCAATGTGAGCACAAAGACAAAATATGCAATGAGATGCTTAATGGGGAAAAGGAAAAATGAAAGAAGAGTGAAGCTTACTAGTCAGCGCGGACTCCCCCAAGCTAGTCTTTTGGACTTGACAAGGAAGGTCTCTATAGATGCTTCAAAAACTCTTTCATCTGCAAAATAAATCCTAACAACGAAAAAGGGAATACAAAAAAAAATGCAAAAAGAGAAAACACGGGTTGCCTCCCGAGAAGCGCAAGTTAAATGTCTTGCTAGACTCTTTATTAATGAAAATCATTCTTTGTGCCTTAAAAAGCATGTCAATGCCCTTAGAAGTCGATCATATACCTGCGCATGGGCTATACAAAAACATATGTAAGCAATTGACAAGATATAGGCATGAAATATTGAAGGTAAGAATTGCTATATCTTATCATTGTGCGCATGACAAACTTCATAGATGACCACTGAACTGCTCCACTCGTCAGTGAGAGATGGAGTGAAATGTTTAAGATCATGGAACAAACAATTAGTTCCCAAAATATCATTAGTGGACTCTAATTGGGGGTAGGGTGAATCAAAGGATTGAGAATCAAAAATGGGTGGTTGATCCCACTTAATTTCAAGGCTGCGTTCACAAAACCCAGTATCACTTTCAAATAAATCTGGA
>JAIUZE010021842.1:0-16941 GCA_022085475.1 Heliosperma pusillum | reverse complement strand
TATTTTATTATCGGATTCACATGATAGCGTTTCATATGATGGTTTATATGTTAGTTATTTGTTTCAATAAATGAAAAGCATATCATATATGTTAAGGTTTTGTATTTTCCATATACATTGCTTTTATTTTATTCATGTTTAATTAAACTCGACATTTCGTGGCTGGGAGAACTCGGAGTTACTCCCCACTGACTGTGGCTTCCGTGTTTATATTTAATGCGGTCGAACAGGTGGTGTTGCATATTTTGGGGTACATGGACGAGCTAGCGAGCGAAGTATTTACCTTGGACCTATATTCGGTTCATAGTTTGTATATTATTGTACACACTTTTATTTCCGTATTTATACGGGAGATATGTCTCCCGTCTTGTATATTTCTTTTGTAAAATACTACTTCCGTTTTGTAATGACCTTTTTATTTTATGACACCTTCGTTATGTCTTATCATATCTCTTTTATGTATTTAAATATTTTTTTTCCTTCCGCAAATTTGAGGGTGTCACAACTCGAGTCTACACAACTAGAGTTAGTTGTAGGGTGTTGGGATACAAGGGTTTTTTACTCGAGTCGCACAACCGGAGTAGGTTGTGGGGGTTTCTTTGTAGTCGGGGTTGATTATTAAAGAAACATCAATAAGAGAGATAGTGGACGTAGACCTAAAGAGTGTAGGTCGAACCACTTAAAAATCGCTTGTGTTTTGTTTCTCTTTAATTTGCTTTATTTCGTTTATTGCTTTTTATAATCGTGCACGCTTCCGCAAACACAAAGACTCAACCTATAGTCTATTGTGTTTATCCATCACAATTACTTTCATAAGACTACAAACGATTTCCTTAGTACATTCGTTATTGCTTTCTTATTGTTGTTTGATCGTTATATTGTTTTCTTATATTTCGATTCATTCACGAATCTGTTCGAATCAGTTGTAACACCCGGAAATGTACCCTATTTTTTTTAGTGAAAATATTTTACGGATACCTTTCAGCATATTTAAGTTTTAATTTAGAATTTTATGTTCCGAGTCGAATTTAGAATTTCCGAGTTCGTATTTGGAATTTCCGCGAGATTCCATGAGAATCCCGTCTTAAGGCGAGTTTGACTTTTCTTGACTTTTAAGTCGTCTTTGACTTTTCTTGACTTTTAAGTCGTCTTTGACTTTTCTTGACTTTTGTTGACTTTTTTCCCTACTTATCTCATTCTACCACTTAACCTATTTTCATTCCAACACAATTCAACTTTTCTTCTTCACTAAGAAACCATCAAAACCTAGCCTCCATAATCTTTCCATTCTTAGAATCGTCATAGCTCGTTCGTTTGTTGCTCAAATTCACGTAAGTTCGTCTTATTCTTCCCCTCTCATCTTCCTCTATCCGTATTGGTAATAAAATTACCGTCTTTCTCGCTTTTTCAATTATCCGTCTTTCTCAAGGTGAATGATATTCATCTTTTATTATCTAATTGTATGTAGGTGGAGACTAGGAAGGTTTAGAAACCGTTTAAAGACGCGAAAAGGTAACGGTGAAAGGTTACTCGATATCATTTACGTGTTTTAATGTGTTTTCCATGTTAGAAATCGTATTTAGAATATGATTAGTAATCTTAGGAATTGTGTTGTTGATGATGGTTGTTGTTAGTTGATAATTGATATGAGAATTGATGAATTGTGATGATAGACGATATTTGTGTATGCCTTAGTGAAATTGTGGTGATTTGTGTGACTCTTACCTGTCCGAATAGGACGCAGGCTGCGTCCTGGTCACGCAGGCTGCGTCATTCTCTGCCGACTGAAATTTTCCTGCACTGACCCCTTTTCGTAAAATGATCATATCTCCTTCGTTACTTGCTTGTTTTGGGCGTGTGACATCCCGTTGGAACCGTAAGAGGATAAGCTATCACCTCCATTTAGAATTTCTGCATTTTCATGTCTAGAACTCTAGTTATGACCGTTTGAAGTGGACCCTTGTTTTCGTTGGTTTCCAAACAACTTTGTTTTGGAGAGGTGATCTATGTTTTTATTCATTATGCTTCATAAACTTGTTCTAATGCTTATGTATCATGTATTGACTAATGTTTATCATATTTAAACTTATATGATTCCCTAGTCTCATGTTTTTTGACGGTTTTTGGTATGTTCCCACCTTTGAGTCGGTTTTTACAAATGTTACGGTTTGAGCACTATTTTGTCTGTGCTTTGTACTCTCATTCCCTTGGCTACCTTCCCGTTCGTAAGGCTGGAATGTCGGAACGGAGAGGTATCCTACTGCTTAAATGCATGTGTTAGTGGGCATACGACGACGTTGTTGGGAGTTGAACGCTATGCGTTGATCGACCCGGCCGTCAAATGTTGTGTACTTGCGAGGTGGTGTTATTTGCATGTAGCGTACCGCTTGTTATGAGGCTTGAGCTCTTTTCCGCCTCTTTCGTGACTTGATCTACCGAATTTGGGGTACTCGGCATATATATATTATAAGCCCGAGTCTTGGATGCGAAACGCTTTATCGCATGTCGAATCGGAAAATGTGATTCCGAGAATCTGGCCAGGTTTAGATTAGGAGCCGTTTAATTATCGTTCCTACCATGAGGAAATTAGTCTACATATACGAAATGGATTGAATCGTGTATGCGTTCAGGGAAGGTTTTACTCCCGTGGATGCCCATAATCATACTTGCCTTGTACACGATGCTAGTGCGTTTCATTTACCGTGAGAGAGGTCGTCGTCGTCTTTGAATGCGTGATTTCATGATATTATTCATGGTCATTGCATGATTGGGCACCGTCGTCTTTAAATGCGTGATTTCATGATATTATTCATGGTCATTGCATGATTGGGCACCGTCAATGTATGGGTTCGTGAATGGATGATAATATGTTGGATTCTTTGTGATCATCGCATGACTTGGTATGGTTTGTTTGTCGAGTCTCAATCTTATCAAACTTATACCGCTAACGGTGAGATGCAAGTCTTAGTGAGCGTATTCGGTTGCCTAAGAGTGTCTTCTCCGAGTCTTTGAATAACATGATGGATTCAGATTTGTATTCCATATGCTCTTATCTTTATCTATCGAATTGCCTATCTATTCTTATCGTATCTCACATGTATATCTATATATGCATGATTTTACTTTTGTATTTCCTTCTATGTACGTTTAATGTGATATGGCTGGGAGAACCCGGAGTTACTCCCCACTGACTGTGGCGTTCATGTTTTTCATGGATGAACAGGTTGCTTGCTTGGATGGATTTTGCTTGTTGTATTTTGGGTTCGGGTGGTGAGCCTAGCTGAGCGTTGTCCCTGGATGAAACACCTCTAGACTTGTTTAGCTAGTTTCTAATAATTACTTTGTCTTGTGTTAACACTTTGAGAGACTACGTCTCTTGTGGTATTTTTATTTAGTTTGTAATATTTTGACACTCCTCGTATTTTTCTATCTTGCATGTATAAAGGTTTTTAAAAATACCGTATTTTCCGCTATATAATTCACATGCTTGTATGTTTTATATTTCCGCATTCGCGAGGGTTGTCACATCAGTACTGCACAATCTTCATTGTTTAAACAGTGCGCTGAACTGTTTAGTTTGTCTGAGTTCTGATTCGTAACAGATAAATTCCGAGTTGTTTTTTTAAAGTTTTAAAAGAGTACTCAATTCACCCCCTCCCCCTCTTGAGTACCGGATCCATAAACTCAACACTTACTTTATTTTTTTAATATATTTCCAATATATATAAATATCAATCTAACACGTTTACTAATCTGCTTAATACTTATCTTACACGATTACTCATGTTCTCGTATTCAAATACTTTTTTATACAATTGTTGTTTACTATCATTAAATTTTTATATAAGATAAAAAATGTAAAGAAGTCATAAAAAAGTTAGTTACGTGGGTTTCGAATTTTTGCTTACTATTCGGCGTTCAGCTTAACAAAAATAAAATTGGACTAGTATAACGGGACAGGCACAATTTTGCCCATGGACTAGTGCCCATGGCATGGGACTGCAACAGCAAATGGGCCGTGCCTCTGCGCCCTAAAAAACGCTTGGCACAACACATACACGTCACGAAAACCGATGGAACATTTTGGAGAATGTGAGGATTGAAGAAAAACCCGATTGCAAGAATCGTCTGCTCTACCTTTTGTAGTTGGAACATTTTGCACGAAAACTTTCTAGATATAGAATCTTTTTATATGGAGAAATTTTTTCAACTATGATAACGTTTTCTATTCCATCAAGCTTTTTTTTATTGAGAAATGTTTTTGCAGGTAAGGTGGTGAGCCGAAGTTGTATGTTCCCAAAGATAAATAATAAAGTCCTATTACCTTAAATTATATTGTAGAGGTAAATTAGGTGTCGAATAATAATAATAATAATAATAGTAGAGGAAAATGTGCTAAGTATGAGGATTTATGCGCGGCTGCTGGTTATGATTTCCTTCCCTTCTCTTTCTTTTCGCTTGGGGAGCTGGGTTCGGAGGCTGTTGACTTGTTTAAGCGGATCCAGAAATTCTCGGTATCTCAGGATGCTGGGGCTCGGGTGGCCGCTTATATTTTTACTAGACTTAGCTTTGCTGTAGCTAAGGGTGTGGGGGCCCAGATTGTTTCTCGGCTCCCCACCAATTTCATGTAAACTTTTCATTTTTCTATTAATGAAAGCTGCGCGCATCTTATAAAAAAAAAAAAAAAATAACAAAATGGCAAAGAACTACTATTGGCACTAGTAGAAAAATATTAATTTGCGGCTCCTCATTTGAGGCGTTTTTTACAAGTAGCAGCAAATATAAAATTGATTTTTATTTTTTTTTAAAAAAACATGAATTCATTTGAGGCGTTTTCCTATTATTAAACGCCGCAAAAAACTACTCCGTATTGTTATAGAAATACAAAAATTGGAACAGCCTGTCATATACTCTATCGACACAACTCCGTCCTCATTCATTCATTACTCACTCATTCCCATTTTCCTAACACGCTCACAAGTCACACCACGCGCTGTTAAAACTCATCACCACTCGCCACCGTTTTCAATCGGCCACAACTGTGAACACACCACTCGCCACCGCTATCCGCTGACAATCGCCCACTCCTAAAGTCGCTCGTGCATATATGTATCTCTACGGTCGTTTCCAATGCTAATCATTGTTAGTTAATGCTAATCATTATTATTTTCAGTTAATGCTTCTTTTGAACCTGATCATTGTTAGTTAATTCATATTAATGTCTATCTTTTATGAAAATTTAGGGTTAAATATGTATGATTTTGAATTAGGGTTTATGATTGACTTGGGGATTTTTGTTTAAAATTCAAAGTTTGTGTAATTATTTGTATAATTGTGCTTATAGAGATTGAATTACGGTATGAACTAATCGTCTTTCATGAGACTTGGATTTTAGGAGGTAATTATTTGTAATTATTTGTATAATTGCCAAAAGATTGGGGTTAAATTTGTTTTATGTGACTTAGCTTTTAGGGAGTGGTTTATCAATTTGATGATTTAACCTCTCAAATGGCCTGCCTATTATTCTCTTATCTTTGCTCTTGTGGTTTATCAGTATAGTTGTCAGACCTTGCTGAGTAGCGCTTGCATAAGGCCAAAAATGGTGACTGCTCATAAAGCACTCCTACAACGACCCCAAAGGTGAGCCATCGCCTCTTGTCGGTTTGCACCTTCTTCCAATCGGTACCTCTTGATAACAGGTGCTCCTGCTTTTTCACTTATTTCATTTTACTCAATTAGGGATTACGGAGAGTTCGATTTGTGCTGAATTAAAAGCATTTGGATGATGTGTGTTTTTTTTCTTGCCTTATATAATGCTAAAAATATAGCATAATTATATATTTTTGTGTTAAAAGTATCAGCCTTAAACCGATTAGACCTAGAAGTCAGGGTTGATCAATTTAGGGATTTTTACTTTCAAATTCAAATTCAAACTGATTAGAATCACATTTTCATAGACTTGGATAAATAAATGATTTTGTTGATCTGTGTAGACAAATAAAGATCCGTTGTTTTAAAGGGTGTAGTTTGGTGGGTTTGTCAAATTTTTTGTTGCATGTTCTGACTTGGAAATCGTTGTTGCTATGTGTGCCTGTTGAAAGAGTAATGACGTTTCTCGGAATTTGTATCATGTTTAAATCTTCATGTGGTGATGTATAAGGTTTGATTATTCATTTTTCTGGGAAATATCGGTATATTTCGTCATTAATTTACGGATTATAACGAAACTATAGTATATGAATTACGAGTAATAAATGAATTGCATAATATAAAATTATAATGAATCTAGAATTAACCTTTGGTCCTAGCAAATTTGGCCTATGAACAATATCGAAATCGATATTCTCGTAATTGTTGCACCCAAAATGCTCCGAGATATGCCTTGCTTGTGCTAGAATATTAGAGAAAATTTACTGCTAATTTTTCTTTTGTGATGATGAATGATAGAGAGAATTAGAGAGAAAAATCAGAATTTTTCTTTTGTTCTTCTTGCTCTTGTGTTTCGGCGGTTCCACTAGTAGGAGTAGAAGGAGGCTTTTTTCTCTTTTTACTCCTCTTGTTACTAGGGTTTTGACCTAGTTTCCATAAAAGATTAATAGGAGATATTTTCTCTTATTTTAGTCTCTTATGGACCGAAAAATAAGAGAAGAAAAGACTATTTTTTTCTTTCCTTTTTCGGTTATATTAGCATGTAATATAATATATACGTCAACTTTAAATATCCGTATATTTATAATTTTCTAACTAAATATAACATATTATGTTTAATTACGAATTAACATTTTAATTCGTTTAAGCTTATATTATATACATTGATTAAATATAACGGTTTATATTCAATTACGAATTACCTTTAATTCGTCTCAGCTAATATTATTTAATCGTTATTAAATAATCGTATCATCATTACATTGACTAACCTTTTAGTCATATACATCGACTAACCTTTTAGTCATATAATAAGGCATCAATATGATTATATTATTCATATAATCACATCTCTTAGACACATTCGTTAGGTGTGACTTTTAGGGACCAGTTGATCACCACCATTAAAATGACAATAACGTCAAACTCCTAGCAAGCCAACTGTTATCGATAAACATTAATCAACTGATAAGAATACAAAGTATACCCTGTGAACCTGTAAGAGATTTATTCATGTTAGCACACTAACTATGGAGGACACTAGCTCCAACAATCTCCCACTTGTCCTTACAAGTGTATGTGCGATAACCCGATTCTCATATCCATAAATTTCTCCCACTCAATGTAAAACAATTTGCAAAGTCCGTATCTACAAAGGTCGCATTTTACAAGCGATCAGTATCAAGAGTGGTTTTCCCGACTAGAGAGTAACTTAACTGATAAACGAATAATTATTCGAGCATGACCATGCATTTCAGTTACAACTCCTCGAGTGGCCCTAAGAAATAACAAAACCTGATAAAGGTTGGATATTTTCCTAAACTCGAATCCTGCAGATACAAGCACAGTATGAAATGACCCAGTGAAAATCTACTTAGCCTCCTGTTACGGTCGACCATGAGAAAGAAACCAAAGTCACCCAAAAACTGCCTTAATCTTAAGAGACAGTCGATAGTCAAAAGAATCGACTCTTAGGAACACTATGGACGTCCTATCCACGACCTGGCACCTAATGTTCTCAAACATTTAGGACTCGACAACGTTGTCACGATGTCCTACGAGGTATCTTTATAACTCGTATCTGTGATCGATCAGTCAAACGTTTGACTTATGGCTCGTTGAACCCACCATCAATCAACTTCACAGTATAATTGCCAAAGTTATTAGCTCATGTAGGCGATTACGGACCAAAACAATTATAATGTAATTCAGTTCACTTTGTGGCGTTCAATGTTGTCGTACAATCCACATGAAAAACAAAATATGTAACAATACGATGATGTTATAAATAGTGCATGAAAAAATACATTTATCTAATCCACATAAAACAGCTACTACAACTCACGAACACGTTTAATTCCCATGGAAATAACGTGCCTTTCATGCTTATCATATTTTAACGGTTTAGTGAGAGGGTCCGCGATGTTGTCATCCGAAGCAATCTTGTCAATTACTATATCCTTTTGCTCCACGTAATCTCGGATCATGTGAGCCTTCCGAAGTACATGTCTAGACTTGTTGCTGGACTTAGGCTCCTTAGCCTGGAAGATGGCACCTCTATTATCACAATAGATGGTGATAGGGTCATTCGAACTAGGAACTACTGTGACAACCCTCGCGAATGCGGAAATAAAACATACAAAAATGTGAATTAATTAGCGGAAATACGGTATTTTAAAAACCTTTATACATGCAAGGTAGAAAATACGAGGTATGTCAAATATTACAAACCAAAGTATGAAATATACTACAACAAGAGACGTAGTCTCTCCAAATGTTTTCAAAGTAAAAGTGATTAGCAAACAAGCTAAAATCGTCTAGAGGTGTTTCAAATCCAGGGACAACGCCCGCTAGCTCACACCCGAACCCAAAATATCAAGCAAAATGCCATCCAATCAAGCAACCTGTTCATCCATGAAAAACATGAACGCCACAGTCAGTGGGGAGTAACTCCGGGTTCTCCCAGCCATATCACATTAAACGTACATCAAAGGTAATACAAAAGTAGAAACATGCATATATAGATATACATGTCAAATACGATAAGAATAGATAGGCAATTCGATATATAATGATAAGAGCATATGGAATACAAATCCGAATCCATCATGTTATACAAAGACTCGGGGAAGACACTCTTAGGCAACCGAATACGCTCACTAGGGCTTGCATCTCACCGTTACCGGTATATGTTTGATAAGATTAAGACTCGACAAACAAACCATGCCAAGTCATCCAATGATCAATCATATAATCATTCGTCCAATCATAACGACACAATGACGACATCTCTCACGGTAAATGAAACGCCCTAGCACCGTGTAAATGGAAAGTATGATTAAAAGGCATCCACGGGATAAAGACATTCCCTGAACGCATACACGATTAAATTCGTTTCGTATATGTGGACTAATTTCCTCCGGTAGGACGACGATAATAATACGGTCCTAGTCTAAATCTGGCCAGAATCCCGGAATCGCATTTTCCAGTTCGACATGGGATAAACATTTCGCATCCAAGACTCGGTCAATCAAATGACGCCGAGTACCCCAAATTCGGTAGATATAATTCACGAAAGAGGCGGAAAAGAGCTCAAGCCTCATAACAAGCGGTACGCTACATGCAAATAACACCACCTCGCAAGTACACAACATTTGACGGCCGGGTCGATCAACGCAAAGCGTTCGCCTCCCAACAACGTCGTCGTATGCCCACTAACACATGCAATTAAGCAGTAGGATACATCCCTGTTCCGACATTCCAGCCTTACGAACGTGGAGGTAGCCAAGGGAACGAGAGTACAAAGCACATAACAAAATAGTGCTCAAACCGTAACATTTGTAAAAACCGACTCAAAGTGGGACATACCAAAAACCGTCACAAAACATTTGATACAAGCGAATGAAATATCATATATTCAAAACATTAATATTATAAGTCACTACGTAAAATTATATGAAAAACGAATCATGCGAACTATTATAAATTACGAGTTTAGAAATTATAAGGAAATATACTCAGCCGTGTTGCCGGCCGGTCAGAGGACCGGCGGCCGGTCACCCGGCTTGCGCCTCATGCATCATACAAAAACTCATCAAAAATGCAGCGTGTTCCAGGCCGGTCAGGGGGCCGGCGGCCGGAAGCACCACTACACACAAAAAGCAAAGTTTCCTACTGATGTGTTCCCAGCCGGTGGGCAGACCGGCGGCCGGTCACCCGGCTGGGAACCCCAGTCCACCCGTGAGCAATTTAACAAGTTCTATCATTTTCAATTCTCATAATCTACTTCCATTAACTATCAATAATCAATAATCATCATCAACAATCATCTACTAACAACAATCATTATCAATAACACAATTCCTAAGCTTTCTAATCGTATTCTAAATACGAATTCTAACATAGAAATCATGTAAAACACGTAAATGATATCGAGTAACCCTTCACCGTTACCTTTATGCGTCTTCACTCCGTGTCAAGGTCCTCTTCGATTAAGAAATAGTCTTTGTCGGGATCTTGAAGGTCGCCACCTACAAATAATTAATAAAAGATGAATATACTTCACCTTGAGAAAGACGGAAAGTTTGAAAAGCGAGAAAGACGGTAATTTTATTACCAATACGGATAGAGAGAGCTAAGAGGGGAAGAATAAGAAGAACTTACGTGAATTTGAGCGAGAAATGAACGAGATATGACAATTCTAAGATTGGAAGAAATGGAAACTAGGTTTTCTTTGGTTTTCTTAAGGAAGAAGAAAGAGTTGTGTTTGTGTGAATGAATTAGGTTATGAGGGAGTATGAGGTGAGTACGTGGAAAAGTCAAGAAAAAGTCAAAGACGACTTAAGACGGGATTCACTTGAAATCTCGCGTAAAATCCAAATACGAACTCGGAAATTCTAAATTCGACTCGGTAAATTTAATTCTAAACAAAAACTAAATTTCGCTGAAAAGTATCCGTAACAATATTTTAACTATTAAAATATAGGGTACATTTGCGGGTGTTACAATCACCCCACCTTTTAAAACGTTTCGCCTTCGAAACTTGAGCGAAAGAAAGATACCTTAAACGAATAGACTTGGATATTTACTACGCATAGAAGCTTCCGTTTCCCAAGTGTCTTCTTCGACATTAGCACATCTCCACAAGATTTTCACTAAAGGAACCACCTTACTTCTCAACTTCTTATGTTTGCGGTCTAGGATACGAATCGGCTTCTCTTCAAAGGACAAATTCTGTTCAAGCTCGGGCATTTCCTTTTGAAAGACATGGCTTGGATCACTAACATACTTTCTCAATTGAGAAACATGGAATACATCATGAACCTTAGCCAAATTCGGGGGCAAATCCAACTTGTAAGCAACGGCAGCAATCCTTTTCACGATATCAAAGGGTCCAATGTATTTCGGGCTCAATTTACCCTTAACACCAAACCGTTTAACACCCTTCATTGGAGATACTTTCAAGAAGACTTTCTCTCCAACCTCAAATTCTAACGGCCTTCTTCGGATATCGGCATAAGACTTTTGACGGTCTTGAGCGGCTTTCATTCTATCACGAATGACCTTCACATTATCAACAGTCTCAACAAGAATATCGGGGCCTAAGTCACGAACATCACTCAATTGATTCCAACATATAGAGCTTCATATGGAGCCATCTTGATAGATGCATGATAACTGTTGTTGTAAGAAAACTCCACCAACGGTAGACTCTTTTCCCAACTATCTTGGAAGTCAAGTGCACAAGCCCTAAGCAAGTCTTCTAAAGTCTGAATAGTCCTCTCGGTTTGACCATCGATAGCGGCATGAAAAGCGGTACTCATCAACAACTTACTACCCATGGCTTCTTGCAAAGCTTTCCAAAAACTCGAACAAAACCTCGGATCTCGGTCGGATATAATCTCCTTAGGAACACCATGATATCTAAAAATCTCATCAACATAGGCTTTCGCTAGTCGATCCAAACTCCAAGTTTCCTTGATCGGAATAAATCTAGCACACTTGGTCAATCGATCAACAACAACCCAAACTGCATCTTTACCTCCAACGGTCCTCGGCAAAGCCATAACAAAATCCATAGAAATAGATTCCCACTTCCATAGTGGAATATCCAACGGTTGTAGCAATCCACCGGGCCTCTTGTGTTCAATCTTCACTTGTTCGCAAGTAAGACATCTTCCAACATAAGACACACCATCACCCTTCAAGTTCGGCCACCAAAATTGTATCTTCAAGTCTTTGTACATCTTATCACCACCGGGGTGAATAGAATAAGGGGAAAGGTGAGCTTCATCAAGAACTCGCTTTCTCAAATCAAGAGCATTAGGCACAAAGAAACGGCCATGAAAACAAAGAACACCTTCATCATCAAACTTGAAATCTTTAGCCTTACCTTCAAGAAGTTTGGCTTGAATAGACTTGTAGGTAAAATCATCAACTTGGCTTTCGCGGATCTCATGGAGAAAAACAGGTTCGGCAGTCATAGCACCAACATGAACAAATCCACGCTCCACGAATTCCAACTTCACCTTTCTAAACTCGGCACAAAGATCATCGGGTAATACCCGCATAGCATTCAAAGCATGAGAAGCTTTCCTACTAAGAGCATCGGCAACAACATTAGCCTTCCCTTCATGATACAATAACTCAAAATCATAATCATTCACCAATTCCAACCATCTTCTTTGTCTCATATTCAACTCTTTTTGAGTAAATTTGTACTTCAAACTTTTGTGATCGGTGAATATACGACAATGAACTCCAATAAGATAATGTCTCCACACTTTCAAAGCATGAACAACGGCGGCTAATTCCAAATCATGAGTAGGATAGTTCACTTCATGAACTCTTAACTGCCTCGAAACATACGCCACCACCTTCCTACTTTGCATAAGAACACAACCCAAACCCATCTTAGAAGCATCACAATAGACATCAAAGTCTACACCATCTTCAGGCAAAGTCAACACCGGAGCGGTAGTTAACCTTTTCTTTAACTCTTGAAACGCGGCTTCACAAGCTTCATTCCATAGGAACTTGGTTGGCTTGAGCTAAAGCTGCATCTTGTTGATTTTTCAATACTTGAGTAAGAGCTTCCAACATGACATTCTCTACAATTCGTGGTCTAACCATCTTCATAAGAAACAAAAACAAATTAAGTTATTCCTATCAATTAGCATAAACAAATAGACTACCAAGTAAGTCCTTAACTTCTACCCATCTCTCATTTATTATTTCAAGGTCAAGTAGTTTAAGTTTAGGGTTCACGTGTGTGCGTCGGGAGCGATAAAGCTCTGATACCAACTGTGACAACCCTCGCGAATGCGGAAATAAAACATACAAGCATGTGAATTAATTAGCGGAAATACGGTATTTTAAAAACCTTTATACATGCAAGGTAGAAAATACGAGGTATGTCAAATATTACAAACCAAAGTACGAAATATACTACAACAAGAGACGTAGTCTCTCCAAATGTTTTCAAAGTAAAAGTGATTAGCAAACAAGCTAAAATCGTCTAGAGGTGTTTCAAATTCATGGACAACGCCCGCTAGCTCACACCCGAACCCAAACTATCAAGCAAAATGCCATCCAATCAAGCAACTTGTTCATCCATGAAAAACATAAACGCCACAGTCAGTGGGGAGTAACTCCGGGTTCTCCCAGCCATATCACATTAAACGTACATCAAAGGAAATACAAAAGTAGAAACATGCATATATAGATATACATGTGAAATACGATAAGAATAGATAGGCAATTCGATATATAATGATAAGAGCATATGGAATACAAATCCGAATCCATCATGTTATACAAAGACTCGGGGAAGACACTCTTAGGCAATCGAATACTCTCACGAGGGCTTGCATCTCACCGTTACCGGTATAAGTTTGATAAGATTGAGACTCGACAAACAAACCATGCCACGTCATCCAATGATCAATCATATAATCATTCGTCCAATCATAACGACACAATGACGACATCTCTCACGGTAAATGAAACGCACTAGCACCGTGTACATGGCAAGTATGATTAAAAGGCATCCACGGGATAAAGACATTCCCTGAACGCATACACGATTCAATTTATTTCGTATATGTGGACTAATTTCCTCCGGTAGGACGACGATAATAATACGGTCCTAGTCTAAATCTGGCCAGAATCCCGGAATCGCATTTTCCAGTTCGACATGCGATAAACATTTCGCATCCAAGGACTCGGTCAATCAAATGACGCCGAGTACCCCAAATTCGGTTGATATAATTCACGAAAGAGGCGGAAAAGAGCACAAGCCTCATAACAAGCGGTACGCTACATGCAAATAACACCACCTCGCAAGTACACAACATTTGACGGCCGGGTCGATCAACGCAAAGCGTTCGTCTCCCAACAACGTCGTCGTATGCCCACTAACACATGCATTTAAGCAGTATGATACATCCCCGTTCCGACATTCTAGCCTTACGAACGTGGAGGTAGCCAAGGGAATGAGAGTACAAAGCACATAACAAAATAGTGCTCAAACCGTAACATTAGTAAAAACCGACTCAAAGTGGGACACACCAAAAACTGTCACAAAACATGTGATACAAGCGAATGAAATATCATATATTCAAAACATTAATATTAATTCTGTCTTGGACTACAGACCTATTTCTTGTTGCTCTGTCTTATATAAGACTATTAGTAAGATTTTCACTCAGAGACTCAAAGCTGTTCTCCCTCTACTTATTGGCCCTGAACAAGCTGCCTTTGTTCAGGACAGAAGCATACATGAAAATATTATGCTATCTCAGTCGTTTGTCAAGGGGTATGATAGGAAATACCTTAATCCTAGATGTTTGATTAAGGTGGATATCAGGAAAGCCTTTGATTCCTTGCAATGGGAGTTCATTTAGAACATGCTTAAAGCTTGTAAGTTCCCTCAAGCATTTATTGGCTGGATTATGGGATGCATTTCTTCTTCCTGGTTTTCTATTAAGCTTAATGGATTATCTCATGGTTTCTTTCAAGGGAATAGTGGTATCAGGCAAGGTGACCCCCTTTCTCCTTACTTGTTTGTTCTGAGTATGGAGGTTCTGTCTAGATATCTCAGGCGTATTTGCTCTCAGCCAAATGTGTCATATCACCCTAAATGTGCAAAACTGAAGCTGACACACCTCATCTTTGCAGATGATCTTATGATTTATGTTCGTGGTGATGAGCTTTCTGTTGCAGCTGTTGTTCATACTCTAGACAAATTTGCTAGTTGGTCTGGGCTTATTGCAAATAAGGACAAGACTGACCTCTATCTAGGAGGGGTCTCTGACATGGTCAAGCAGGATATTCTTCAAATGACTGGATTCATTGACGGATCCTTTCCCTTTAGATATCTTGGGTTAACGGTGAACACAGCTCGTAATACTGCTGATATATATGGGCACTTCTTAACAAAATGCAGAGTAGTATCCATCATTAGGCTAATAAGTTCCTGTCTTATGCTGGTAAGGCTCAGTTACTCAACTCTGTTTTCTTTGGTCTTGCCTCGTTTTGGTGTGCTTCCAATTTAGTGCCTAAAAAGGTGATAAAGAGGATCCAGAAAATGAGTAAAGATTTTTTCTGGAGCATAGAAGAGGGACACATGAAATGGACTCTTATGAGTATGGAGAATATTTGTTCCCCTTGGCATGAGGGGGGGTTTGGTATTAAGGAACTTCTATCCTGGAACAAAGCACTCCTTGCAAAGTGGGCCTGGATGATTGAAAATAAACAGACTGGCTTATGGTACTCTTGAAACAAAGCATATAACTGTCATGGTAGGAGCATCTGGCAACTATGCAAGAAGGACTATTATTGTGAAAGTTTTAACAACATCCTGGATGTTAAGGATGCCATTCTGAGCAGGACCTCTGTTGCAGACCTGGGCTGTTGGAGGAAGGTTCAATGTTTCAAATTCTTACAACTGGTTTAGGGATGCCAAACCTGTACTTCCATGGGCTGTTAGGCTTAATCATCCCTACATCATTCCTAGCCATGGATTTATTGCCTCTATGGCGCTTCAAGGTAAGCTGAGTACCAGTGACTAGCTTATAGGTAGAGGAATGATGTTAGTTAACAAATGTGTGCTTTGCAAAGCTAACACTGAAACACATGAGCACCTGTTTTTCCAATATCCTTATGCTCAAGATTGCTTGTCTGGAATTCTTCTCTGGACAAACATTGCGGGTAGGAGCTTTGATTGCAGGAATGAACTAGATTGGAACAGTCATATAAGACAAAGGAGACACTGGAAAGCTCACTGGTTTAAAAGCTGTCTTGTTGCTGCTATCTATCATATATGGAATGAGAGAAATGTAACGGTTTTGAAGGGGACTGAAAGAGCTGCAAGTCGACTTGTTCATGAGATCAAAGTGGATGTATGTACTAGAATCCTTAGTAAAGCTAAGGTTAAGAACTATGATCTCATAGTTTGTAGATTAAATAGGGCTTGATTGGCCTTAGAGGCTATTTCTTTGCTTGAGTTTTGTATCCTTATTTTTTCCCTTAAAGGATGAATATAAGGACTTACACTTTTTGCAAATAATAATAATAATAATAATAAAATGAAAAGTTTACATGAAGTTGGTGGGAAGCCGAGAGACAATCTGGGCCCCCACCCCTTTAGCTATAGCAAAGCTAAGTCTAGTAAAAATATAAGCGGCCACCCGAGCCCCAGCATCCTGAGATACCGAGAACTTCTGGATCCGCTTGAGCAAGTCAACAACATCCGCGCCTAGCTCCCTAAGCGAAGAGAAAGAGAAGGGTCGGAAAACATAGCCAGCAGCCGCGCACAAATCCCCATACTTAGCACATTTGTGCTGAGCAGCGTCAGCGACAACCTGTCCCGGCGACAACCTGTCCCGGCACAAAATCTGACATCCCAGTCTGAGTCAAGGGGGAAGACCTTGTCAAATCAACACACACATCACGCCCTCTGTCACAGGAATAAAGTAGCAAATCCGCAGGACGAAGAGATCCGCCATGCATGTCAACCAACCCGATATCAACCTCCTTGTCCGTAGAAATACAAGACCTATAGCATATGTCGAATAAGGTGTCACGAACGAGGTTATGCCGATCCTTAACCCCCACAATACCAGCACAAGAAAAATTGTGGTCCCCATATACATCGTCAGCAAAAACCCGAGAGCAAGCAGGACAAGACCTAGATACCGTGAATAACGGGACACCCAGACGATACCCCAGCAGACTACGGTAAGTCCTCCTGTTCATAGTCTGACCCATCCCAGAGATAGGAACCGCACGCAA
>JAIUZE010021840.1:0-18417 GCA_022085475.1 Heliosperma pusillum | reverse complement strand
TGGTATAGCCTCGAGTTACAGAAGTCGACTATTGACGGTGCTAAGAACTATGCCTGTTTGTAGACGTATTGATCTTTCATGTATGTATGATTCTATGAGTTCTAGAAGGTGAGATGCAAGCCGGCTAGGATTGATAGAGTTTGGATTAACGGTTGTTAACTGATTCACATGATTACTTGTTGATTAGGGTTTGAGTGTATCATGGCCATGTTTCTGAGAGGAACCTCTGAGCTAGCATACCAGCTTCCCTACCTCGAGTTATAGTTTATTATCGGTTTCACATGATAGCTTTCACATGCTAGGTTATTTGTTAGTTATCTGTTTCATAACCTGAAAAGCATATCATATATGTTTAAGTTTTGTATTTTCCATATACATTGCTTTTATGTTATTCATGTTTCATCAAACTCGACATTTCGTGGCTGGAGGACTCGGAGTTACTCCCCACTGACTGTGGCTTCCGTGTTTATATTTAATGCGGTCGAACAGTGTGAAATGCATACATTGGGTCATTGACGAGCGCCGAGCCGAAGTATTACCTTGGACCTATATTCGGTTCTTAGATTGTATATTATTATACACTCTTTCATTTCCTTATTTATACGGGAGATATGTCTCCCGTCTTGTATATTTCTTTTGTAGAATATTATTCCGTATTGTAATGACCCTTTTTATTTCAGACACCTTCATTATGTATTTAAATTATTTTTTTCTTTCCGCAAATTTGAGGGTGTCACAATGGAGCTAAGGTAGCGACCACATAAAGGAGACCTATGCATTGACTCTGCGTTATTTTGTTATTTGTCTTCCTAGTTATTGTTGTATTTTGAATATCGTTTAAGAACTTTTTGATTTCCGTGTAAGACATGGAAACTGATTTTACTTCCATTTTAAAAGACAATTGTTGTACTTTATAATGATAGTTTGGTTTTCAACCCAAGTCATTATGTTTGTGAAATTTATGCTCTAAACTTTTCATTATACAAAGTTAATATCTTAAACATAAAGTATTGTGACAAATTGATCATATGAGAAAATATAATGATTTGATCATTATAATCACCTAAGTTATGAATTGGATTCTCACTTATGAACTTGTGACTAATTATCACAACTTATTTGAAATGACAAAGATCAATTGCATAGTCCAAATCGAGTTAATGAACTCGCACTTGGGGATTTACAATCCATATAAGTCCTATGATAAGATCTTTTTAAACGCCAATAAGACTCCATACGGGTTATGGAAGGGATGAGAATCTCAAATTTGTACAAGACATGGATGAAGATCCAAGTACTTTGCTTAGATAGAACAAGTCTATTGAGAAGTTAGAATACAAAGTCTAAACAAATAAGTCTGTTATAGATCGCTCAAAGATAATACGAGCATTTTACCTCATTAAACCTAGAGAACAAAGCTGTTTGTGGCTCATGGTGCTACCTTTCAAGAAAATATGTGTATTTTCAAAAGGATAGAGTGAGAGAAAATTTGCCACAAACTAATTTTTGGATAGAGAGACAAGAGAAAATGTTCTTAAGTCGTCCAAGGTTAAATTTTTACTTTTTGAACGTAATAAGACTATAATCTATAAATTGGCGGTTATAATTTCCAATTCGAATTTGTTGCATAAGAGCCTTAAGAATACAAGATCGATACTATACATATAAAATTACTTGAGGAGGTTTGGACCTCCCTAGGATTATTATATGTAAGTTAAAATATAATCATCTTTGAGATTCAAGATTATTTCATCGTCTACACCTCGTTGAAAGTATATGTATGACAAAGTGACAAAGAGTTGTTTAAAGTTGCCTTTCTAAATAGGCATTTAGAATTGGACAAGATGTCGTACAAAACTTAGGAGATCAATGTGTGATCCTAAGAGAGCACTTGAGAAGTTGTAATGATCATTGCATAACAAGAGAGAATGGTTTCCTCGAATTGTCGAAGAGCCATGTTTATGCATGTAGTTAAGTGGGAGCTAGATCTATCATGTATGGACATGAGGATTAGTGGGAGTGAAAAATAATCATGTATGGATATGAAGATTGGTGGGAGAAAAATATCTTCCATGTCTTGTATGTATGAGACATATTAATCATTAGAAATGATGTACTAACATTACCTTCCGTGGAGGAGTGTTTAGGAAATCATTTCTAGATGAAAGACTTGGAAGAAGCATATTGTATCTGAGGCAAGAATATCTCCCATGTCTCGCATGTAGGAGACATATTGGTCATTAAGAATGATGTACTGACATTGCCTTCCGTGGACGAGTGTTTGGTAAATCATTTCTAGATGAAAGACTTGGAGAATGTATCCAAAATCTATGGTGATAGATGAGATAGGATACACATGATTGCTAATGTTTCCGCCATTAGGCCAATCATATTTGCCAAGATATGCACATACCTTGATAAGTTGTATGCTTGGAGCATGACAAGTTGATAACAAGTAATCCATATGCGAGTCATTGGATAGCCTTCAAGAATGTTCATAAGATTCTCGAGGAGAACTATGAGTTTATTCTTGTGTTTGGTAATTATAACTTAGTTGCATGTTAAGTGTCATACGAACCCAAGTTTCCAAACCTGTAAAGGATCTGACAAAATCCAAGGCTAAATTTTGTTATATTAAAAGCGAATAAATAAAAGAGATTATTGAAGTGTCAATCATTGAAAATTCTACATTTAAAGTCTTAGTACATATTGATGAGGATGAGGTGGATTACAAGGATCTCATAAGTAGACCCTTCCACCAAGATACTCATCACGTGGTTATCATGATAACAAGTGGGAGCATCTTTCGAGGTTAAAGAGCCCAACTCTAGATAGAGATCTAAAAGTGTAATTTGAAAACTTGATGTTATTAGGAATAACGATGAATGGAAAGAAAAGGAGCAATTCATAAAGTTGGAACAAATGGATACATAGTATATATCCACCATCCAAGCTTTTATTGCATTTAGACAAGATGACCATGAAGCGTCATGGAACTTTATACTTTAGATTATATGATATGAAGCAATAACATTGTGTTGATTGTTCGTATGTGATAATCACAATTATCGTTTGAGTTTCTAAATCTCATTTATTGTGCTTTGTTATATCCAAATAGGCTGTACTGACAACTTTGAACCCTATTAAAGTGAACTGGATTAACATAGCCTTGGCCCATAGTTGCTTACATGAGGTGACGTCTCAAAGTAACTGGTGTGTGATGCGATTGATGGCAAGTTCAAGTGCCATAGAGTCATATGAGATGACTAGTCGATCACATAGACAGACTGTATGGAACACTCTGTCGGGTAGTGACCACTTATAGAGTTATGGCAATTCATAAAGCTTGGTCGTGGCGTGAGCTACTATAATATTCTTTTTGAGTCAATTCTTTAGCCTAGAGACTATTCGCCCAAGTCGGCATAGTTTCTGATTGACTTTGATTTTTGCCCCAAGCCATTCTGTAAAAAGGGGTGAATGGGCAATTATTAGGTCATGAAGGACTGTAAGTGAACGAAGGGAATAGTGCGATAGAAATTGTCCAACCCCTTGTCAAGGTTAACAAATATCTCAAGGCCACTCGAGGAGTAGTAAGCTAGAAATGTGTGGCCACGCTCGGAAGGTAACTACGGTAGATAATTCCTGTCAGACAGTTACTCTCCAGATCGAAGAAACCATTCTAGATATGATCACATGCAAGTACGACCTGCAAGACACCTTGCATTGAGTGGGAGGTTTAAAATAGGACGAGAAAATTGGTGACGCACACTTGTTGCGAACAAGTGGGAGATTGTTGGAGTAAGTGTCCTCAACAATAGTGTGATCACTTAATTAAATCTCATTAACTAGAATATAAAGGGATGATTAATATTATATTCAACTGATCCACATTAATCGGTAATGATTGGCGTGCTAGAGTTTGACATTACTGTCGTATGACGATGGTGATCAGTTGATCCCTTGAGGTCACACCAAAAGGACGATTCCCAAATCATAAAGTAAATTAATTGTATATTGATACAGATTAATCAACCCCTTGGATTGAATAAGTTCAATCTGTATATGAGAATTATCTTACTATTATATGATTATATGAAATACATTTTGGTGATTAAATGTTATATTGCCAAAGTTGTACGATGTTTATGAAACATTAGAGATAAGACTAATTGGTTAATATAATTACAATAAGTTGTAAATTATATGAGATGAACCATTTCACACGTATATTTGTAAATCATCACCTAAAATGTTAAGTATGATTTATTTGCTGTAAGATTATATTTAATTGTTAAATATGATTTTATAAGCTCAAATATATACTATTTGTCACATGTCACACATATGACAATTGACAAAATGTATAAGATAAAATGGATCTCATATTAACCAAGTGGAGCCGATTTTGGGTGGTTATAGGTTAGTATGATCATGCCTTGAGCTTAAATGCAAAGACATGTTTAATGCCCTAACTAACCTAAGCCTACACTAGCTACATAGGTAAGGGAGAAAGCAAGCATGCTTGTCCCCCTCCCATCTCCCAAAACCGGCATGCCCAAGTGCCAAGTGAAGAGAATAAGTTCTCTTCTTTACTTCATAATATGATATGTGTGTTTTTCATACTACAAGCTTATCTCACTAGAAAATAAGAACAAACAAGTTGTTCACACTACATTCTCATACACACACATACACCAAGTTATAATACTAATTGTAGTGGTGATAATAAGGTGAAGGAGGCTTATTATCACACCTAACATTGTGTGATATGGAGACGATTTGGGATAGTCTAGGTGCATCCAAGAGGAGTGCTTCTATACTTGAAGCTTGAAGATGTTCATCCCATATTCATCTAGCTCAAGAACAAGAGTAGGAAGGAGTCCTATTCTTGTGCCCATTTTCGTGATATTATCATTGTGAGGAAAATGTTTTCTTCTTATCTTTGTTATTTATGTTTTGCATGCACTAGATCTTGAAAAACTAATTAATGAGTTAATTAGTATATCATAATAAGGGTCTTATGAGTAGGTATATGAACCTAACAGGAACTTTAGAATTTGTATCCCCAGCCAGCCAATTATATCTTTTCAAAATAGTATACCTATCAGCATCCTCCTGCCACTTACCTGCTAGAAACCCATCTTTAAAGGTGTCTTTGACTGCACAAATCTTCCTCCAAGCCCAGGAACTCCAGCTACTAGGAACATAAGTGAGCCAATTCCTCCCCTTCAGGTATATCTTATCAATCCATTTAGTCCAAAGGTGATCTTTCTTTATAAGTATCCACCATGCCAGCTTGCCCACAGCAGCTACATTCCACATCCTGCCATAAAAAAGACCCACACCTCCATTCTCTTTACTCTTATTTAGGATATTCCAAGATACTAGAGGTGCCTTAGAATATTTCTCCTCCCCTTCCCATAGAAAATTCCTACGCATTGCCTTACGTTTATCAAGAACCCCCATAGGCAAAATAAAGATTTGTGCCCAGTAAGTATGAATTGTACTCAAGACAGATTTTACCAATGTAAGTCTACCAATGTAAGACAGATTTGTGCCCAGTCCTCCTGCAGTACTCTAGGTCCCTCTCTCATGATATTAGGGGAAAAAATCAAAAGTAGTAGCACAAGATCCCAAAAAACCTTAATAATATTCCTCTAAAGACTTCTGAATGTCCTCAGGTTCATCATAAATACCTCCATTTATGCCCTCAATTCTGAACACCTTATTCTGTATTTGCCTTCGTTTGATAATCTTATGGAACATAGCAGTATTGGTGTCACCATCCTTGGCCCAATGACATTTAGCTTTTCGCCTAAGAAAATCCTCTTTTGCCTTAGCTAGCATTCTATATCTGGTCCTAGTTCGGAGCTCCTTATCCATGAGATTAATATTAGTAGGATCCCAATGAAGTTCCTTTTGACAACTTAACATCATTTCCCATGCCACATCAGCATTCCTCTCTATATCAGAGAACAAGTCCTTATTCAAACATTTGAGAAGTGGATTAAGTAGTTTCAGTCTAGAAACTACTCTAACATAGGGGAACCCAAAACCTGTTTAGACCAACCCAATCTCACTACCTCTGATAAACAGCAACCTTGCTCCACATGTTAAAAAATTTGAAAGGCTTCTTCTTATTAGGATAGACTCCTCCCTCCTCAATAGCACAAGGACAATGATCATAATCTTCTTCAGGTCCATAGTATGCATATGCATTGGGTCTAAAATTAAGCCAGACATCATTAACCAGAACCCTATCAATCCTACTAAACACTCTAGTCCCACTAGGTTGTTTATTTGTAACACCCGCAAATGTACCCTATTTTTATATTAAAAATATTATACGGATACTTTTCAGCGAAATTATAGATTTAGTCTAGAATTTAATTTCCCGTGTCTAATTTAGCAAATCCGAGCTCGTATTCGGACTTTACTCGAAATTCCGGGTGAGTTACGCCTTAAGGCGCTTTTGGGCTTTTTCCCATATTTTCCACTCACCATATATCCCCTTAGTACCCTAACTCCCTCACTCACTTTTCCACTTACTCCTTCCTCAACAAGTAACCAAAACCCTAAACCCCATTTTTTATCAAGCTCAAGATCGTCACTACTCCTTCATTACTTACTCAAATCCGCTAATTTTTGTCATAATCTTCCCCTCTTATCGTCCTCTATCTTAATTGGAAATAAAATTACCGTCTTTCTCATCTTTCAATTTATCCGTCTTTCTCAAAGGTGAATTATATTAATCTTTTGTTGTTTAATTGTAGGTGGAGACCTTCAAGACCTCGACAAAGATTACTCCTTAGTGGAGGAGGACCTAGACGAAGATTGAAGACACGAAAAGGTAACGGTGAAGGGTTACTCGATATCAATATGTGATTTAATGTGTTTTTGATGTTAGTAAACGTATTTAGAATAGGATGATTATTCATAGGATTTGTGTTGTTGATGATAGTTGTTATTTGTTGATGTTCATTAGTGTTGAGTAATGAATTTCGTGCATATGTTGTCCCAGCCGGCCGACCGGCCGCCGGTCAGCTGACCGGCTGGGAGTTGGCTGACTTGAAATTGGCACTTTCGAAGTATATTGGTATTATGTAAGTCTCAGCCGGCCGACAGGCAGCCGGTCAGCCGACCGGCTGAGACACACCCCATTTCCTTCTTCTTTTTCTCAAGTGACATATGGTCCAGCCGGGTAGCCGGCAGCCAGTCCACTTGACCGGCTGGATCACCCTGTATTTTCGATGGTTTTCAAATGTTATTGAAGTGCCAGCCGAGTAGCCGGCAGCCGGTCACCCTGACCGGCTGGCACACGCTGCCCTTCCCCTTCTATTATTTTCTTATACTTTCATTTATAATATTTCGCATGGTTCGTTTATCGTATAAATTTACGTAATAGCTTTAAATATTCATATTTAGAATATATGATATCTCATTCGCTTATATCATATGTTTCGTGACAGTATTTGGTATATCCCCCTTTGAGTAGGTTTTACATATGATATGATTTGAGCACTAATTGTTAAGTGCTTTAAACTCTCATTCCCCGGCTATACCTCCTTGCTCGTTAGACTGCAATGTCGGAACGATGAGATTTATCCTTAATGCTTAAATGCATGTTTTAGTGGGGTTATGACGACGTTGTTGGGAGGCGAACGCTTTGCGTTGATCGACCCGGCCGTCAAATGTCGTATACTTGCGAGGTGGTGTCATTTCATGTAGCGTACAGCTTGTTTATGATGCTTGTGCTCTTTCCGCCTCTCTCGTGAAGGTTGAACGAGTTTGGGGTACTCGGCTTCTGTGTTTGACCGGGTCTTGGATGCGAAATGTGTATCGCATGTCGAATCGGAAAATGTTTTTTCGAGAGTCTGGCCAGGTTTAGACTAAAATCAGATGTTTATATTGTCGTCCTACCAGGAGGAATTGAGTCTACATATACGAAATGTTAATCGTGTATGCGTTCAGGGAAATGTTTATCCCGTGGATGCGAATTAATCATACTTGCTAAGTACACGGTGCTAGTGCATGTCATTAACCGTGAGAGGTGTTGTCACCGTATTCGTACGTTTGGATGGATGATTATATGTTGATTATTTGTGACCGTTGAATGACTCGGCGTGGTTTATATGTCGAGTCTCTATCTTATCAAGTATATGCCGCTATCGGTGAGATGCAAGCCCTAGTGAGTATATAGTTGCCTAAGGGTGTCTTCCCCGAGTCTATCTATATTATGATGCTTACCGTTTTGTACTTCATGCACCTATATCTTTATATATTGAAATGCCTATTTATCATTCTCGTAATTCACATGTATATTTATATATGTATGCTTCTACTTATGTATTTCCGTTTAAGTATGTTATTTGTGATATGGCTGGGAGAACCCGGAGTTACTCCCCAGTGATTGTGGCGTTCATGTTTTCATGGATGAACAGGTTGCTTGGATGGATTTTGCTTGTTGTTTTTGGGTTCGGGTGTGAGCTAGTGGGCGTTGGCCTCGACGATTCACCCCTAGACGTTTTCTTAGCTAGTTTGCTAACAACTTTGATATTTGATAACGTTTTGAGAGACTACGTCTCTTTGTAGTATATTATACTTTAAGTTCGTAATTATTTGACATTCCTCGTACTTTTCTTTTGGCATGTAAAAAGTTTCAAAAATATCGTAATTTCCGCTATATAAATTGCATGCTTGTTATGTTTTATTTCCGTTATCGTGAGGGTTGTCACAGTTGGTATCAGAGCCTATGACGCTCCCGACGCACACATGTGAAACCTAAACTTAATTTACTTGACCTTGAAATAATAAATGAGAGATGGGTAGAAATTAAGGACTTTACTTGGTAGTCTCTTTGTTTATGTTAAGTGTTAGGATTAACTTAATTTGTTTTTGTCTCTTATGAAGATGGTTAGACCTCGAATTTTAGAGAATGTCATGCTATAAGCTCTTGCTCAAGTTCTAAAGAACCAACAAAATGCGGCAAATGCTCACGCCGACCAAGTCCCTCCTCGTAGAGAAGACAATCACCAAGGAGGCTATGCTTGGGTGGCTAGCCAAATTGCTAGGAGCAAGATCACGCCGTATGGTGGAGAACCGGACCCTACCGATCTCTCTAAGTGGTTTCGGGAGATGGAAAAGCAATTCGACTTGTACCAAGTCCGTGAAGAGGACAAAGTAAGGATTGCTAAGCACTTTCTTGTGAGGGAAGCCGGCAATTGGTGGGCGATTACTAATCCCACCGCTACTCTTGAAGCCGATTTCAATTGGGAATGTTTCAAGACTCTTGTTGAAGGTCGATTTTATCCTAAGGAGCTCAAGCAACAAAGGCTCAAGGAATTCATTGATTTAAAGCAAGGTGACTTGACGGCTCAAGAATTCACCACTCAATTCAACAAGCTTGCCCACTTTGCACCGAGGCTCATCAAGGATGATGAAGACCGAGCTTTTTACTACCGTAATAAGCTTAGTGCTTTGCTCCAAAGCAAAGTAAGGAGGAATTCTACCTCTTTTGGAGAGTTGTATGATGATGCCCTTTGGGCCGAGAACTCCATGAAGGCCATCAAGGATGAAGCAATGATGAAGAGTCCCCCTCCTTCCTTCGCACCTAGGCTAAACTTCTATGGGAAAAGGTTTTTTACTCCCTCGTCTTCCAATGCCTATGCCAACAAGAGGAGATTTAACCCTCCCCCAAATGCAAATGCAAGGACTCCTTTCATTCCCCGAGCTACTTCTAACGTGGCTCATAGGCCTTATGCTCCTCTTCAAGCTCAAGCTCAAGGTCGCTTTTGTAACCGTTGTAGACATCCACGCCACCCCGGTGTCGGATGCTTCAACCGACCATTTGTTTGCTTCATTTGCCAGAAGACTGGTCCGCGTTATGATGATTGCCCCGATCGGAAGTTGCCCCCTCCAATTTCCAAACCCAAGGGGTCTATCTTTGTTCTAAGCCGAGCCGAAGCCGATGCTCATCCGGAGATAATTACGGGTATGTTCTCAATCTTAGAGCAACTGTGTCTTATTCTATTTGATACCAATGCTTCTATGTCCTTTGTGTCTTCAACTTATGTTGATAAGTTATCTATCGAGCCTACTTCTAGTGAGGATACTCCCATATCCTTACCATCCGGAGAAATTATCTCTTGTTCTACTCTTTATCCTATGTCCCAATCTCTATTGCGGGTACTATCTTTCCTGCTAATCTCATTAAGTTTCCTCTAGGAGAGTTCGATGTAATTCTAGGTATAGATTAGTTAGCATTGTACCATGCTAGATTCGAGTGTAGAGATCAAAAGATTTATTTAAAGAGTCCTTTAGGAATTAGAATAAACTATAAGGGATATCATTCCCGAATGGGTGTGCCATTAATTTCTGCAATGAAGTTGGTGAGTATGGTAAGAAAGGGTCACCAAGCGTTCTTGTGTTTTGTGACTTCTACAACTACCTCCTTACCAAAGATTGAAGATGTACCTATAGTACATGACTTTGTTGATGTATTCCCCGAAGACTTGCCCGGGATCCCTCCCGAGCATGATGTTGAGTTTTCCATTGATCTTGTACCTGGATCCGGACCCATAGCTAAAGCTCCTTACCGTATGGCTCCAAGCGAATTGAAAGAGTTAAGGAAGCAACTTGATGATATGATTGAAAAAGGTTTCATTCGACCGAGTGCCTCGCCTTGGGGTGCTCCCGTTCTCTTTTGTGAAGAAGAAAGATGGTTCCATGAGACTTTGTATTGACTACCGTGAGTTGAACCGAATTACAATCAAGAATAGGTATTGTGACACCCTCAAATTTGCGGAAAGAAAAAAATAATTTAAATACATAACGAAGGGTGTCATAAATAAAAAGGTTCATTACAAAAGAAAATTTATATTATACAAAAGAATTATACAAGACGGGAGACATATCTCCCGTATAAATACGGAAATAAAAGAGTGTATAATAATATACAATCTAAGAACCGAATATAGGTCCAAGGTAAATACTTCGCTCGCTAGCTCGTCAATGTACCCCAAATATGCATTCACCACCTGTTCGACCGCATTAAATATAAACACGGAAGCCACAGTCAGTGGGGAGTAACTCCGAGTCCTCCCAGCCACGAAATGTCGAGTTTAATGAAACATGAATAACATAAAAGCAATGTATATGGAAAATACAAAACTTAAACATATATGATATGCTTTTCATGTTATGAAACAGATAACTAACAAATAACCTAGCATGTGAAAGCTATCATGTGAAACCGATAATAAACTATAACTCGAGGTAGGGAAGCTGGTATGCTAGCTCAGAGGTTCCTCTCAGAAACATGGCCGTGATACACTCAAACCCTAATCAACACGTAATCATGTGAATCAGTTAACAATCGGTAATCCAAACTCTATCAATCTTAGCCGGCTTGCATCTCACCTTCTAAACTCATAGAATCATACAAACATGAAAGACCAATACTTCTACAAACAGGCATAAGTTCTTAGAACAGTCATAAAGACGCTGTAACTCGAGTCTATACCACAGGTAGGATATACTTAAATATTTAGGCTCAGCGGTCACTCTAGTAACATGGCCCAAATACCAAGCACACATCTAGGCTCAGCGGTTACACTAATAACATGGCCCAGATCCAAATCACATATCTTAGCTCAGAGGTTCCTCTCAGAAACATGTCCAAGATACGACTCAACCCTAAACCTAGACTGCGCAGACCCAGAGAAATGCGAAGATCCATCGCATCCAAGACCCATGATACAATCACATGAGTACACCCTAAGAAGATCCATCAAAGGGGTTGGCTAGTACTTAAACTGGCTCCATTTCCCAAAGTGGAAACAATGGCAGCCATACCCCGACTTGGATATAAACCCACCAAGCCGGGACACAGAAGCTATCAAGCCGCAAACTCCATATACTCGTTAAAGATAGTACGGGCCTATCAATGTCATGGTCCAAGATACTCATTTAGAATTAGAATGGTCAAGACGCCATATACTCATAATTCTCTATGGGTACTTAGTCAACACGACATATATCATACAATTAAACAGTCACGGAAAAACATCCTATCATGTGACTAATTGCATATAAATCATAATCAAATATCATATCGCCTCATATCTACTAAGGCTAATTCATTAATTAAATACAACCTTACTTGAAGACAAATCCCCGACCCGAGTCCCGCGACGGGTCATCAGTCAAAACGGGGCTGACTAGATCTTAGTTTGACCAAACCCGTTTGGTCAAACCGGCTAGAAACAGAGTCTTTACCACATAGACTTAGACATAAAAGTCAACATATTCATTACATGTTATTTTATTAACTTTTAACATGTGAATTATTATATCAACCAAAACCCGTTGGACTTAAAGGATACTAAATTAAACTACGATTTCGTCTTATAATTTCTAACATGTGAGAAATAATAATTTTATGAAAAACCTTTTTAATTAAATATTTTACTTATTAACATTTCCCACTTGCTAAATATTACAAAACACGATAAAATGACGATAACTCAAAAACCGTCACAAGTCCAACAAAGGGACCCACGGGCTGATTTGGGCCGAGAATAAACCGGCCCATTTGGGCTGTTTTGGTTTGACATTTTTAAAACCGTGTCTTAAAATTTCCCGCATGCATAACATATTTAAAACCCGTCAAAACAACAACAAAACAATCAAGTATCGACACAACCCACAAGGACCAAACATGGTCCAACCAGACCGGGCTGGACCGGGTCTGAACCGGCCTGAACCGGCCTGGTTTGGACCGGTTTCCAGCCCCCCAAAACAGCCACCTTTCACGGCCCACCAACAAACAACCACAAATTATTTCCAACATGTTTTGATTATCAAACAACCATTTTAAGAACCAATTAAACCATCATCATACAAAAATTCATGATTATTAACAAATCATCCAAATATGTCAAAATCATACAACATCATTAAAATGATATTATCATGTTACTAAGTAAAAAACCGAAATCAGAAACAACAATAAAATATGACCATTGATCGTCGAGTAACTCGGAATCGTTACCTTAGCTAGAAAAATCAATTAGCACCAAAATAAGAAGTATAAACTAAGAAACCCGTCTTCTAATCTTCCCCTAATATCTACGAGTCACCAAACTCGTCTTCAAAATCTTCCCCTATAAGAAATGACAAGTAAAACATTATTAGAAGTAAAAATAGATTTTCCATAATTAAAGTGTTGAAACCGATTTTGACGGAATTGAAAATAAACCGTACTTGAAGATGGAGAGCGAAGAGGAGATTCTAGAAATATAAATTAGGACGGATTTAATTAAGAAATGAAGATTTTATGAAGGTTTTGCTCAAGAACGATGATGAACAATTGAAGAACGACGTAGAACGTTCAAGAACGATGAAGCAAGACGATCAATTTGATCTTAAAGTTGATTGTGTATGTAAATGAAAAGTTGTTGTGAGTATGAAAAGAAAGGAAAATATCAAGGTGAAAGAGAGGACAAAGGAGACGTGTGAAATGGTGAGAAATCGGGTCTGTGTTTAAGCGATTTGCGGAGTTTAAATTGACAGACCGATAAAGTTACAAATATCTTAGATATTTTTATTAGTTTAATCATATTAATTAAAAGATCTAATATGAGTGGAAAAAAAGTGACATGGCGCGTGTGACTCATGTCAAAGTCGGGTGTCGGGACTTAAGTTGACCCGGGAATAGTTAAATGACGTTGGGGTTAAAATTCATAAAAGTGCTTCTTTGAATTCCGAATACAATTCAAAATAATTTGAGGAAAGTATCATAAATTCCTAATAAAATATAAATAAAAATCATTAAAAAATATGAGTTTTTTTTAAATTAAAATTTCGGGTCTTCAAACTTATAAGGGAGAGTTCGAAAAAAGTCAACGAAAGTCAAAGTCGAATTAAAAGTCAAGAAAAGTCAAAGATGACTTAAAAGTCAAGAAAAGTTTATGACGACTTAAAAGTCAAGAAAAGTCAATGACGACTTTAAAAAGTCAAGAAAAAGGCAAAGACGACTTAAAAGTCAAGAAAAGTCAAAGATGACTAAAAACGTGATTTTCATGAAATCTCTCAGAAATTCCAAATACGAACGCGGAATTTCAAAATACGACTCGGAACAAAAATTTCTATTTTAAAACCTTAAGTTTGCTGAAAAGTGTTAGTAAATATTTTTACTAGAAAAATTGGGTACTTTTCGGGTTGTTACAGAAACCGCTGGTTGTTTATTGTTAATCTTTCAGTTATTGTATCCAATATTTTTCTCGTCTTAATATAAAGTTGCAATTCTGTTTATTAATTTGTTATGTTATTATGATTGGAATTGTATACTTCTGCTATTTATGTGATTCTGGCTTAGTTCGAGTCATATATTATGAGTAGCAACTAATTTGAATTAATCTCTGCGAATTGGGGTTAGTTTAGTTAGGAGTAAAATTAGGTCAATTAATCAATTAGGTAGTGACGACACTTAAAAAGAGTAATTGGATTAATGATGTTTTCTTATTTCAATAATGCTTCTAATCTGGTCTTTAGTAGGGTGCGACAAACTTACATCGGTCGGTTAGTTAAGAATCGGTTAGGCTTAGTTCATGTCGGTTGTAATCTAAGAGACGATAGGGAGTTCTTGTTATCTTGAGTTCCGTAGTATGAGCTTAATTACTTCACTTACAAATATTACCATATGACAAACATTACTAGAGACTTGACATAACAAGTATCGGTTGACAAGCTAAAATTACCATATGAATATGAGCTTAATGGGGTATTTAACTTCACTTACAAACATTAGACATTCGTATTTAGTTACGTTAGTTAATTAAAATCACAAATGAAACCCCCCTTAATCGTAAATATTTTAATAGCCGTAAATAATAGTATATATGTAATTTAGTTAATAAATATTATTAAGAAGTTAATTAGTTTTTCCAGTCTCTCTGTGGGATCGACCTTACTTATCCTTTACTATGTTTATATTTTTGAGGTTAAGATAGGTATTATAAATTTCTAATTTGTATGCGCAAACGACATGTATCACTACTCGACCGAGTGGTCTGTGCACTCAGCCGAGCGGAGGGTATTCGGCCGACTAGGTTGGTCTGTCAGTGGAACAGTGTTATGTTTTGGGGCACTCGGCCGAGTGTGGAAAGCACTCAACCGAGTACGTACTGTACTCAATCGAGGACACCGTTCGGGGAGGTTATTTTTCACAGTTCGATTAAGGCTTTATTAAGAAAGATTGAAACATAATTTCACTTTACGTTGTTCTCAAAACCCTGAAACTCTCTCTAACTGCTTAAAACAACCTTAATTATTCAGTGTCGGATCAGATCTCCTTGCTTTGTTGATTGTTTCGGTAAGTATTCCTACTATATGATTTTGTATGAATAATGGTAAGGCACTGAACCATAATTGAACTGGGGGGAAAGGGAAGATCAGTAGTATTAATTGTATAATCCTTGTATTATTAGGGGGAGACTTTGTAGAATAGGATTTCTGAGTTGATTACTTGTCTTCTTGCAAAACTTGCGATTAAGGTAGGGTTTCCCTGTTGGAGTAGGTGTCCTCCACAATAGTGCGCCACATAATAAATCTTATTAAGGAATATAATTGGGATATTTATTGACTATATATATATGATTAGTCAGTTGATTAACGTAAATCAATAACGGTTGGCTGACTAGAGTTTGACGTTATTGTCGTATGACGGCGGTGATCAACTGATCCCTTTCGGTCACACCTAAAGGATGGAATCCAAATAGTAACTAATTATTTGTATATGATACAGTTAATTAGTACATTACATATATTCGATATGTACGAGAGTTAATTGTTAGAAATTGAGTTAAGAACTCAAATTCGATTAAAGTTATTTTTCAATTATGCGATAATTGACTAATAAATTTATATCTTATTTTAATACGATTAAATAAGATTTAACTTAGTAATTAATCGTTAAATTACTAAATTAGTTGAGGTTTTGAGATAGAAGTAATTAGTTAATTATATTTACAAAGAGTTGTAAAATAAATTAACTAAGCATTGTGGGACCCATTATATATATTGATATAATGGTAGAATACTACTTAAAATGTTAAGTACATATTATTCATTTATTTGTGTCATATAATTGTTATATGATCAAATTAACACTTAATTATACAAGATAATTAAGCATATGATTAATAAGTATTTGTGGGACAAATATCAAAAATCAAAATAGACCAAATAAGGCCTCACATGGCCGGTCAAGTGAGTAGTGGTGAGGTGATGATGGTTGCTTTTGTTCATGCTCACAAGTCACATGTGATTATGACATGAATAGTAACATAAAATCTTTTCATTCAACACTACACTCTACCACTTTGCATGTGATTAAAATAAGAAAAATAAGTCCCTTATGAGAGTTACCATGACCGACCATATCGTCTATATAAGGGCAATATGGTTGTTCATTTTATTTGTTGATTCTTGCTTGTTTTTCATACATCTCTCAAAAACCCTTCTTCTCACTAAAACTCTCATAATACTAATAGTTACTAAGTATTAATAGTGTAGTAATATATTCTAATATTAGTAGCATAATATCTATCTTATTATCTAGTTAATAATAAGGATAGATTATTTGGTATCATCTTGGTGCACCTTGAAGGAGGTCTTCTAATTTGAAGATTGTTCTTGTTCATCCATATTAATAGCTCAAGAACAACAAGAAGGACTTGTTGTTCCCATTTAATTTCCATATCAATGTGAGGAAATTTCTTCTTTTATTTAAATGTCTTTATATTTGCATGCATGTTACATAGATCATCAAATACTAAATTAACAAGTAATTTAGTAACTAATTAGAGGAGTCTAATTAAGGTCTATGGACTTTCATGTGGTATCAGAGCTAGCTTGTAGCATGCATGTTCATTTTGGACATTTTTATTAAAGTTATAAGATAACTAATAAATCAAAAATTTAAGTTAAAATACGATTCTGACGAAACTTTTGGTGCATGTATACCTACTGACCTCAAAATTTTTGTGGTCAAATTTCGTGATTATTGGGATTGATTTGCTATTTATTTTGATTTTTGGCGTTTAAACCGAGTTAACATGCATTTTATGAGTTAAAAGTTAACTAAAAATATTTTCATGTTGATTCTGGCCATGAAATTTTAATATGATCTCACATGCATGTCTTACATATTGTATGTAAACTTTCGTGACTTTTGATTAAGTATTGCATGTTTATTGATTTTTATACGATAAAAGTCGATAATATGAGATTATAATGTTCATAAAATTGAAACGTCCTTTTCTGGTCTTGAAAATGTTTGGTACATTTTACATTCTGATTTTGATACTCTTGGTGAAAGTTCATAATTTGTTTCACTGTTTTACTATATTTAATGATTTTTATTTGATAAAACCATTAAATACTAAGTTATTTGTTCATAAAAATAATTTAAACTTTTTGAGCAAATGTTTTTACTTTTAGAGTTCCTGGATTTTTTCCAGAATGTACAAAATTTTTGGTTTCAAATTTTATGATGTTTATATTTTATATTGGTTTTATTTCATAATTGTTATGATTAAACCGTAATATTTAGCAAATGAAATCAAATCGATCTAATTAATGACCAACAAAATTAGTAGTGACTAATTTTGAGTTCTAAAATAGTTTAGTTAATTAGTTTGAATTTAAATAAGATTTAAATGTTGATATTGATTTTTAATGGTTAAAAATCAATAAATCCCGAAAAAATCGAGCTACAATGAGCATGAATTGAACTTAGGACGATTTTGGCATGAATTTTGCAGCAATTTATTTTATTTATGTTTGAATGAATGAATGTCATTTATTTAATAATTTATGCCAATTTTGTACCTAGTATGGCCTAGTTAATTTTTATCGTTATTACCCGTAATGTAAGGGAATAACGTTTTGGTTGTAATTTTATTGCGATCTCGTATCGCCGGTTTGTATAATTTAATAATTTTATTTTATAGTATAAATGTATAATAAAAATTTGTATATTTCTATATTTTGTAATTATTTTTTATGAAGACCGGTGACTCCTTCAAGACGGTGCCATTTTGGAAGGTATTCCAAGTGAAGAGGCAAGGGACCAAGGAGTTGGTTTCCGAATTTGTAACTATCTAGTTAATTTTGATTAGCTAGGTGGCCATACTAGGATTTTATTGTTGCTTGATTGCTTGCTTTATTTCCGCTCATGCCAAAATCGTCACACATGCATTTTATTTACCGTTATTGTCAATTCACCGTTATTCACAATTCACCGACTTAGTTCGCTTATAGGGAATTAATAACAAAATTGACAAGACCTCTCACATAACTTAAAAAAAAAATTGAGATTTAGCCTTACCAATTAGTAACACCTATGAACCCCGT
>JAIUZE010021838.1:0-15958 GCA_022085475.1 Heliosperma pusillum | reverse complement strand
TACCCCAAAACCCGTTTGACTAAAAGGATATTAAATTAAACTACGATCTCGTCTTATAATTTCTAACATGTGAGAAATAATAATTTAATGAAAAACCTTTTTAATTAAATATTTTACTTATTAATATTTCTTGCTTGCTAATTATTACAAAACGCGATAAAAATGACGATAACTCAAAAACCGTCACAAGTCCCAAAGTGGGACCCACGGGCTGAGTTGGGCCGGACCCCACATGGGCCTGGATGGGCCCACGGCCTGTTTTGGCAAAATGGGCTGTTTTGGCCTTTTTAACGGTTTTACTAAAAAACCGTTTCTAATTATTTCTCGCATGCTTTAACATAATTAAAACCCGTCAAAACAACAATTAAACAATCAAACATTGACACAACCCAAAGACCAAAACCCGGACCCACCATGGACCAGCCCAGACCGGTCTGAACCGGCCTGGACCGGCTGGTCTGGTCCGGTTTGGCCCCTCCTCCACGGTTCACACAACCAAAGCAACAATCCAAATTTCCAATTAATTCTAACATGGTTTTAATTACTAACATCCATTTTTAAACATCCAATTTAACCATCCAACATGCAACAATCATCATCATGAAGAAATCATAAAAATATAACAAGGACACCAACATATTCATAAATTCCTACAACATAATAAAATCAACCACTTATCATGTTACTAACTAAAATAATAAAACCATAATCATATGAACAAAAACTAAAGATGAACCAAAAACTAAAGTAAACCAAAGCTATGTAACTTTATCCGTCGAGTAACTCGGAATCGTTAACTTAGAGCTAGCTAAAATCAAGTAGACACCAAAATAAGAGACTAAGAACTAAGAAAACCCGTCTTCGTCTTCTCCTAAAGATAGATATACGAGTAACCAAAACTCGTTTCAAATTTCCCCTATAAGAAATGACAAGAAAACATATTTAGAAATTAAAACTATGATTTTCCATAATACGTGTGCAAAACGATTCTTGACGGAATTGAAAATAAAACCGTACTAGAAGATGGAGAGCGAGGAGGAGATCTTAGAAATATAAGTTAGGATTGATTTAATTAAGAAATGAAGATTTTATGAAGGTTTTGCTCAAGAACGATGAAGAACAAATGATGAACGGCGAAGAACACGAAGAACGATTAAAGAAAGCGATATTTTGATCTTTATTTGATTTGTTGAAAGATGAAAAGTTGTTTGTGAGTAGGAATGAGTGGATGAGTGCCGTGTAAATATAGGCCAAAATAGTGAGTTGGGTTTTGTAAGTGTTGTTATGGAATTGACCCGGTATAATAATTATATTACCGTAATTAATTAGATATTAAGTTAATTGAATTAAATATCAAGATATTATGTTATTGTAATGAAAAGAAAGAAAATATCAAGGTCAAAGAGAGAAGAAAAACCGTGAGGATAGGAGAGAAAGCGGGTCTGATTTTGAGAGATTTGCGTAATTTTCGTTAACTGATCGATAAAGTTGAAAATATCTTAGATATTCTTATTAATTTAATCAAAAGAATTAAAATATCTAACGTGAGTGGAAAACGATGACATGGGCGCGTGTGACTCATGCCAAAGTCGAGTTTCGATTTTGTTTCGCGCTTTACGATGAGTCGGGAATAGTTAAATGACGTTCGGTTAAAACCGTAAACGTTATTCTTTAAATTCCGAATAAATTCAAAATAATTATATGAAATTATGATAAATCTTAATAAATCTAAATAAAAATAAATCAAAAATATATTTTTTTAAATAAAATTTCGGTCTTCATACTTATGAGACGAGTCGGGAAAAGTCAACGGAAGTCAAAGTTGACTGAAAAGTCGAGAAAAGTCGAAGATGACTTAAAAGTCAAGAAAAGTTTAGGCCGACTTAAAAGTCAAGAAAAGTCAATGACGACTTTCAAAAAGTCAAGAAAAGTCAAAGACGACTTAAAAGTCAAGAAAAGTCAAAGATGACTAAAAACGGTCTTTTCATGAAATCTATCAGAAATTCCAAATACGAACGCGGAATTTCAAAATACGACTCCGAACAAAAATTCCTATTTTAAAAACTTAAGTTCTACTGAAAAGTGTTAGTAAATATTTTTACTAGAAAAATTGGCATTTTTCGGGTTGTTACAACTGTTCTCTCTATCGATGTAATCTCCCTTGAGATACATTAGTTGTTCCTCTAAGTATTTTAGTCAATTTTCCGATCCAGTAAGAACTGGTGGGGTATCCACTTCTGGTTGTCCCACGATGAGTGGAAGGTTGTCGTGCACACTTGGTTCAGGAATGTCTTCGGTTAGCAGCCTAGTTTCTATGGCAACGATTTGACCCTCAATGGCATTGAGGAGAGCATAGGCTTGGTCTAGGCTCGTTTGGAGACGAAGGAGTGAAGCTAGGATTTGATCATTACCATTTGGCTTGGGCTGATCAACACTTGCTTGACTGGTTCCAGCCATCTTGGAAATTGGGCAAGAGACCGACGACTAATCAAAACGCGGCCGAGCAATCTGGCACACTTACTCAAAAAGACTCGATTTGTGAAGTGGGAGTGTGCCACTGTATGTTTTAAAAATGACCGTTTGGGAAATGTTTGTCCTAGACAACCGTAGTGTCGTTGTAGGAGTTTTAACTCGAAGTGGAAAGAATGATTTTTGACGAGACACTCCGACAGAGTTTCGACTCATTTTGCGCTACTTTAGGCCACCTTTGAAAATGCTTAAGAGTTTTAAAAGGATTTTCGTTTTTAAAATTGTCATGGTTTATTTACAAAGATGGTGATCACGTAAGGGTTATACACATTTAAACAGACAAAATAATGGCATGCTGAGTGCATTTAAAGGGTTTTGGCTTTAAGGGTGGGTTGCCATACCAAGCAATCAAACCCAAGTCTGTGGAGAGGTCCGCGCCAAACATGAGTAAGGCCGGTTCCTAGTCCATTCGCCCGAATAGTGAAAGCCCTTAGTGCTAACATAAGTACACACCGTGGTATGGTTGACGTCAATTGCTATCCATCATTAGGGCCAGATAAGAATTTAGACTATCCACACAGGACGATAGGTCGAAAGGATTGGGTTAGGCCTAGGAAGGCTGAATAAAACAACCTAGGAAGGTCTAGTAATGAGAATCGGCAACTGTCTCATACATACTATTCCATAACCTCGTTCAAGTTTCACCTTGGGTAACACGTAAGTGTATTATCCCCAGCAGATTCGCCACACTGTGGTACACAAGTTTCGCGATCCTTTCCAAAACTGTGGTGCATGGGGTACCACGGCAGGAGAAACGAGGGACAAGCGTGAGAACACGCATTTGTGGAGTCCGCACCAACTTTTGAGTGAAGTTGGAACCGTTCGAATACTTTATGTCATGCCAAGACACAAAGGAAAGATATGAACACTAAAACACGTTACCCTTAGCATTCCATGTCTAGAATGACTATCGTGAATGCTAATGAACACGGATGTTCACGGAGATATGGAATAAGGGGTGAGGGTACTTATTAGGAAGTTCTTTTGATCGAACACCAAATCCCGCCAGCCTCGATAACGGCCTCTACAAATGATTTGGGAAACTCTTCTGTTATCGATGTGTTGTCAGTTATATGCATGCTATGGAACATCCACGTTTTAATCCTAGCATGTGAGCTGACTAAGTCGGTTGAGCATGTAGTTTTGCAATTAATTAGGTCGAAGTACGATTTTGATTGATTGACATGTGAGAACACAAGTTATTAAATCACACACTGATTCCAAAAGAACAATGATTACAATGGATTTCATGATCTATGTCGGAAGTATGCTTAAAAGAAGAGAAGAAATAAAGAAAAGAATTAATAAAACTAAAGTGAATCAGATTAGCAGTGATAATACGAATAATAATAAGTTTAATTACCTAATTAAACTACGTCAAAGCGAACCAGGAAGTTTAGAAACAGAAACCAGCCTGGAACAAGCACAACAGGAGGTGCGTCCTCTTGAAGAAGCGTAGCACTCTATGCGTTTGTTCCTGAGTTGGGTTTTAGCTGTGAAGCCAGAATAACAATCAGTTAGTGTTTGTTTGTAATTTATTGTTTATTAATGATCTACAAGTTGAATTTAAGTTCTTTAACAGATTAAATTACACTAATTATATCAAAGACGAATCTAGAAACTTAATATAGACGGATCTAACCTCTAAAAAAACAAACTATCTAAATATGAAATTATGATTAAAGACGTTTTATAAGAAATAATAAAATTAATAAAGGTTTTGAAAAGGTTTGAGCATAAATCCGACATGAATCTTACATTAGATGAAATAAATAAAATACAACAAAAAGATGGATTTAAACACCCTCAGACATACATGTTGACGAAACGAGATATGAACTAAAGTTATCGATTTACCGACAACTCGACTCAATTGAAAAGAAAGTGCCCTCGTAAGAGGAACGTTTGATTAAGTTGATTAAAATTTATTATTGTTGGGTTGGTCAAATTAATAGTTCAATGCAATAACGTGACAGGTACCCAAAAGGATCTGAGCTTATGTGGTCGATCATCAAGCATGTAGTTGTCAAAATGCTTAGAGCAAGTTGTAGAATGCAAAGAGAGAGTAAGAAGGGGTGGAACACTCGCGTGCCTTTGAAGTGTGCACGAACCTCTCCTTATATAGGGAGAAATACGAAGAGTTTTGGAATAACTCGATCACGGAAAGAAATATAGAAAAGATTTCGGAAACAGGTAAAACGAGCAAGGGCAGAGTTGCAACAGGGCCTGCGACTCTTGGAAGAGGCGCAACATCCGCTGCGTCATTTCCCAAGTAGTTTCCTACTTTGAAAAAATGATTTTCGTGTTTCTTCATGGGAATTGCGGTAGATTTCGAATTCTTTTTTAAATAAAATATCACTCTATTTTCGAAGAAGGATAAGTTATGAAACATTAAAATATCTTGAATATTCTCGAGCGTTCAGACACGGTTTTAAAAGATAGTTTATAGAAAATGAAGCGGTTTTTGACCCGGACTCCAAAATGACTCTGATGACTGTCAAAACGACCATATCGGTACGTAGATGACGACCAAGCGATAGACACAACTGTTTGAGCTATCACTTGACGATAAAGTTACGAATCGTCACAAATCGTTCCACATACCAAACATGCGGCCCAATCATCACTAGGTGGTTGGCGGTAGGTGTAGATTCAAGGTATCTACAGTGAGCTTCCAATCCATGACCGTCTTTGTCGCATAGGAACGCATTTGTTTTAACCTTCATTTGTATTTGAAAGTAGGTGGCTCCGTCTCGGTATGTTGCGCTGTGGAGGGTGGCCAACCGGTCGCGGGCTACAGCCACTTAGGCATTCACGAGTGGCAAGGATCAACAGGTAGGAACCTATCATTTCCTTTTTGGTCTTTGTGTTTTTGAAATGAAATGGTTGACTATAATGAGATATTTGTTTTGCAGAGAGCCTTGGAGCGTGAGCTAGCGGAGTCTTGGGAGGAGATAGCTCGTTTGTTGAGGGAGCTAGAGGCTTGGGATGCTGAGATTTGCGGCCCTTGAGATTCTAGCTGGGCTAACCGGCGATGATGATTGGCCGTCTTTGTTTTGTTTGTAGACTTTGGATATTTGAACTTTGTTTTTGGATTTGTTGTACATATGGATCTATTTTATGGCGAGATCCCCCAGTCTTGGATTTGGCTTTAGGGCGAGAGCCCCCAGTCTCGCATATATTCTTCTTTTGACGGTGTTATGACTACCTAAGTGTCTTTGTTGGAAGATATCATATGTTCATGTAGGTTAGTTTAAAGACATGTTTGGGAGCTGACGGTTCTTGCCGTCATGCTGCCAGAATAGAACTCACCTAAATTACATGTAGCAAGTAATCTATTTAAACATTTACACGTGGCATATCGGTAGCCTGAACCAGCGTCAAATGAATGCTTGAATAAAACGCGAAAAAATGTACGAAAATGTAAAAATGTGACCGACAATGAGGAGGGTTACCCCCTAAAAAATGGAAAAGAAAATAAATATATAAGTTTAGGAAGAATGGAAATGAAATGATTTTCCTAAAAAAGAAAATGAAAAATGAATGAGTGTGCGTGACTGGCAAAAATGTCGATTATCGTCTAGAAAACCGAACCCGGCTAGGATTAGGAAGTTCAAAACCTTGGTAACTCGGCAATTTTTCCGAATCCACATCCTATAGGAATAGGAAATCATAGACGAACAGGAATTAGGAAGGCGTAAGAACTGGAATTTCTGAGAAACCGCTTGAGGAAGAGGCGCAGCAAGAGCTGCGACTCTTCAAAAGGGTGCAGCTGTTGCTGCATCATCTCCTGGGCTGATTAAACCTCGAATAAAATTAGGAAAAGACGAATAGTATATATATAGCGAGCTCGGTTGAAGATTTTATTCATACAATTCTTCAAATAGTTTGTCTCTCATATAGAAATCCTCAAATCCCAACAAAACTTGCAATATAATGGATGCATTTGAGAATCGTCTCAAAGAATGGGTAAATGAGTTCACCCATGTTGAGAAACATGATATGGGTGCCTACAACCTAGGGACGATCTTGAGCTTGAAATTAGTGAAAGTAGAAAGGCCTTGTCTAGATACTTGTCTTGAGTACTGGGACCCTAATTTGCATGTATTTGCCTATCCTGGAGGCGATGTTTGTCCTTTCCCGGAATAAATAGCTGCCATTAAGGGATGGGACCCGGAAGATGCTGCAGTTATACCCCTTAACTCCCTAGGGTATAAGAACAAATTTAGGGACCTCCTTGGGTTGACCAAAGCGGAGGTAGACCGTCTTGTAACGTCAAAAGGTGTCCGCATGCACGACTTTCTGAATCAATTCCATTCTCGAGTGAGCTAGAGCGCAGCCATCTTTATCCTATGTTGCGAGGCGCAGGGCCTTTGTGTTTTGCGTTTCCCATGGTTATATTTTCCAAGGACACATTGCCTCAAAGGGTGTTCGTCATCTTGCAAGTAAGAATATGTCCTTTTTTTCTGTTTTCTTTCTCCCTTTCTTTTTGTCTCTTTTGTTTTGTTCTTTTTTTTTTTTTTGACATTCTTGCTTCCGTGCTCCAGATAAAGTTAATGGAGCGCTTGCGATAAATTGAGCCCCCAGTTGATGTGCGTGGGTATCGTGCTCGATCCATTACCATGAGGACTAGGCTCTACATGGTAGACTTCTCCAGACATCCCAACTATTGGGAAAATAAAATGATAGGCGAAGGTGGTCCTTTGATTCGATGGACTGTGCCATGGTGGCACCTTAAATTGATGACTGGGGTATTGTCGTTGGATCCGACTCGGTTACTTCGTATTCCTGTCCTTGAATTCATGGTATGTATCTTTCTGGAAAGACTGGTCAGGCAAGTGAGTCATAGGCAGAGTATCCCAAAACTTGGTACTGTTCCCCAGCCTCCCTTGGCTCATACTGCAGAGTCTTGTTGGGAGCGAGCTGCGAGATGGGTACAAAGGAATATGTGGTTCATACCCGTTCTTGTTGGCTCCCTATGAGTATCTGACTCATATCTGCGATGGAGGAAAGCTAGTACTCCTGAAGAGCGCGAGAAGCTAAGAAAGCGCGAGCCTGTGGATTGCAAGATTTATGAATCTGTTAAGGAGAGGTGGACATACTTGACCGAAACCAAGGAAGTAGCCGGATTCCTAGTCATGCATTCATCGAAGAGGCCGAGAACTAATCCTACTGCGAGGGTAGTGATAGATAGACATGGGAATGCAAGATCTCGAGAAACACTGTTGATAAGTAGATCTAATTGGACAAGAGTGCCCCCTTGTGGTTAAAACAAGAAGGATGACAAAGGCAAAGGGAAGATGAAGGAATAGCCTTAGTCGGGTTCTTTATTATGTAGTATTAGTATTATGTTTGAGTTTTAATAAAAGATGGTGGGATTTTTAGAATCCTAGCCTTATATTATTTTTTTTAGCATTTTATAATATGTAATATTATTATTATTTTTGGACAATGAATAAAGATTTGAGTGCAAACACAAATGTCCTTCTATTCACATTTCAAAAATAATAGCTGGGTTGAATCCTCTGAAGGATTGCTTACGTATTCATTAGAAAAATCAAATCAAACCCTGCGCGTAGTTTGAGAAAATGCAAAAGAATAATTGTTCTAAGCAAGAGCTTATACTGAACATATGAAAAGGGTAGCATGAGCTTTACTTACTCCTAAATGAAATACATCTCAATTTATTTGATGACATGAGGATTATCGAAATGTCAAAATGCAAGAGCATAGCGACATTTAAGTTCCACTGGCCTGGGACCAGTTTTATTCCGTTTCGCATGAGCGACACGTGGAGTTGCGTGAGGTGCGCTTCCTAGTGTATGCAAAGGGTAGTATCGTTTCAACTGGTCTAGGTTGGTGGGGTTAGCGAATTCATTGCCGTCTAGGTCTGTAATTTTAACTACACCCTGAGAATATGGATTTGACTAAGAAAGCCCCAGCCCAGTTAGGTTTGAACTTTTCTCGTGGATCGACAGGTAATAGAGTTCTTTCTGACTTGAGCACTAAATCCCCTTCTTTGATGTTTCTAGGCTTAACTCGTTTATTAAATGCTCGTTTAATACGTGCTTGGTATGTCTGTACATTATGTAATGCATGCAGTCTACGTTCGTCCAAGAGGACGAGGTCATCATATCGATCCCTCATCTAATCAGCATCAGCGATCTGACTCTCTAAGAAAATACGAAGAGATGGGACTTCTAGTTCTACTGGTAGTACAACTTCGCCTCCATAAGGTTAAATAGAAAGGAGTGGCCTCAGTGGGCGTCCTAACTGAAGTACGATAGCCCCATATCGCTAAGGGTATCTTGGTTGGCCAATCATGGTAATTGTCGATCATTTTCTTGAGGATTGTGACGACATTATTATTAGCTTCTTCCGACGCACCATTAGTTTGAGGTCGATAAGGCGAGGAATGATGATGCGTGATCTTGTATTTGGCTAGCAACTGCTCAGTCTGTGCTTGGAAGTGTGATCCGTTACTGATGATTTCATGTGGGTAATCATATCGATAGATGATGTTGGTTTGTGTGAACTTTGCCACATTTTTAGTAGTAAGATTAGTGTAGGACACTTGTTCAACCCACTTGGTGAAATAGTCGATAGCTACCAAAATGAAACAGTGACCTCCTGCTCCAGCTGGGGTGACCTTTCTGATGATGTCGATTCCCCAAGCAGAAAATGGCCAAGGAGAGGTTATGGTGTAAAGCAACTAGGGAGGAACATGCTGAACATCTTCGAAGATCTGGCAATTGTGGCAGTGTCTGACATATTTAATACAATCTGACTCCATAGTCGTCCAGTAATATCCTAGACGCGTGATTTTATTTGCCATCATCGGTCCGCTCATTTGAGGACCGTAGTTTCAATCATATACTTCTTCCATTACTTTTCGTGCCTGTGAACGATCAAGGCAATGCAAGACGTCAACAAGAGATGTTCTTCTGTACAATTCTCTTGGCATGAGGAGGTATTGAGAGGCTAGTAAGCGTATCGCGCGTTGTCCACTCTAATCTATCTCTGGTGGATAAATACCGTTGAGTTTAAAGTTTAGAATGGCCTGGAACCAGGGTTCCTCTGGATTTTCTTCTTCGTCTGTAAGTTGGCAGACATAGGCTGGTTCTGACTGTCGTTCGATGCATAGAGGCATGTTGATCATGTTGTTTGGCATGTTGATCAAGGCTGCAAGTTTCGCAAGAGCGTCTGCAAGTTGATTCTCTTCGCGAGCTAGATGTAGATAAGTAACTTGATCAAGAACTGGCCAACTTGATCTATCCTGCCCTGATAGGGTGCTAGACTTTCACTTCGTATTTTCCATGATCGCGTGATCAAGTTGATTATTAAGGAGGAGTCTCCATGAACTCGAAGATTCCTAATGCCTAGACTAATTGCCGCTTGTAAACCAATGAGGTAAGCTTCGTATTCTGCTGCGTTAATTGTCACCTCGGAGTCGAGTTTGACAGATAGTGGTGTAGGCTCGCCTTCAGGAGAAATGAGCAACACTACCACTACGAACCCTATTAAATTTTACGCGCCATCAAAGTAAAGGTCCCAGGAGTCTATACAGGTTTGTAATATATCCTCATCTGGAAATGACCACATATCAATTGTTTGGGTGTCGTTGATAGGATTGTCTGCGAAAAACTCAGCGACCGCACGTCCTTTTATGACCTTCTGAGGTACATATTTGAGATCTAACTCCGAGAGCATTAAAGTCCATATTGCTAGACGTCCGTTGATGATGGGTTTCTTGAAGAGGTATTTGATGAGGTCCATTTTGGAGTACACCTTGACCGAGTAGCTAGGCATGTAATGACGTAGTTTCTTTGTTGCCCACACAAGAGCGAGGCATGTCTTTTCGAGAGGTGTGGATTTGTACTCATATTCTTTGAACTTATTACTAAGGTACCATATGGCTCTTTCTTCTTTCCCGATAGTTTGTGCGAGCATAGCCCCCATAGTTGATTCTGTGACCGTGAGGTATAAACCAAGAGGTTGATCTCGTTGGGGAGGCATTAACAGTGATGGTTTTGCTAATATCTCTTTGATTCTGTCGAATGCCTCTTCGCAATCATCATCCCACATGGTATGATATGTTTTATTTAGCTTCTTGAAAATAGGTTTGCAAATCACAGTGAGTTTCGATATGAACCGGCTCACATATGCCGTTTCCTGTCTTTGGATTTGACAATTATATCATCTACGTATACCTCGACTTCTTTATGCATCATGTCATACAATAATTTAGTTGCGGTACGTTGGTACGTACCTCCAACATTTATTAGTCCAAATTGCATTATTGTTCAGCGGTATGTGCCCCATGGACTGTCGAAAGCTGCTTTATGCATATCTTTCTCAGCCAATTTGATCTGGTTATAACCGGCATACCTATCCATGAAGGATAAAAATGCGTGATCTGTTGTCTTTTCTACCAATATGTCGATATGCGGTAGTGGGAAGTCGTCTTTAGGACTTGCTTTGTTTAGGTCTTTGAAATCAACACAAACCCGGATTCGCCCATCCTTTTTTAGTACGGGAACTACGTTAGCCACCCATTCAGAATACTCAGAAACTTTGATGAATCTGGCCGTGAATTGTTTAGCGACCTCTTCTTTGACCGTAAGAGCCCATTCAGTCCTCATCCGTCAAAGTTTCTGTTTTACAAGTTTGAAACCCTGTTTGATCAAAATTCGGTGCTCTGCGATGTCCCTCTCGATCCCTAGTATGTCTTTGTAAGACCAAGTGAAAATGTTCGTGAACCCGTGTATAAGGTCTACGAAGGTGGCCCTCTCAGTCGGATTCAAGGTCGTTTCTATCCTAAGTTCGCGGGGTTCTAGTTCGGTCCCTACGTTGATGGGTTCGCTGTTTTCTCTTACTCGTGCCCCCTTCTCCTCTTTTTGTATTTCCTTGATTATATGGGGAGGTAATTCAATCGAGTATGGGTCCGGATTATCCTTGTTGTCATCATAAACAGAATTGCATTAAGAAAAACACAAGGAGTAAGCAGAATCAGATTTATTCATATTAAATTTTGAAAACAGCTGAAACAAAGACGCCATCTGTTCATTAGTCAGAGGCGGTAAAGGAACAGCTACTGGGACATTTCCCTTGGTTTTTGGTCCATTTGATTGACTTTCTCCATCCTTTTGATTGGTTTAAGCCAGCGTCATTGATCAACGCATTAAGGTTGAAATGATCGTCCTAAAGTATCATGGTAATGATCTCATCTTGTGCAGCTCTGACTAATCGATCTTCTCCAAACAGAAGGCTAACTTCTTGTTCGTCTAAAGAAGGTATCTGACGAGTTTTAACTGTAGGAACCGTTTTTGAGGAAATAAAGTAGCAATCGTGGAAGACCTCGATTCCTGCTAATTTTATTCCTCTATAGTGCCAAGGCTCAGGAAACCCGTGAAAGTAATCTTGGCTTCCTTCCCTAACGAAATATCCGTTTAGATACGGTTGCATCTGGATTCCCTTACTTTTACGATTTTGCACTTGAGTAAGCATTTCTAAGGTTTCCTCTTTAATGGGTTTGGACCCTAAGCCCAATGGTATTTTTTGATAATTCCCTTCTTTGTATGGTGCAAAGGGACTTTTCCTGGTTTGGTTTAATGGCATCCCTGGGAAGTATCCCTGGGATTTAAGTATGTGGTTGACCATCTAGAGGAATTTTGATCTTCTGGTGTAGGGTGGATGTTACTGCTTTAGAAGAAAAAAACCATGGCCTGCCCAAAAGTATGTTGAAGGATGCTTCAATGTCTACAATCTGGAAGTTAACCTTTTGCTCGACTGGCCCAGTGGCTATGGTGAGGTTGACTTGTCCCACTACTCTTCGTCGTGTCCTGTCTATGGTCGAACACCTTTGTTGGTAGGAGTCTAATCCGTTTCTTTCATGCCCAATTGATAAGTGAATATTTGTATGATTATAAACCCCCAATTTAGCTCGGTTTTGTATGTCATTTGTGCTTTGTTAAGCCATTTTATGAGCTAATATCGTCTTAGGCGAATTCCTATGTTATAACCTGTTTTGTAGGGAAAGTGACGTTTCTACGCCCTTTTTCTATATTCCCGAGCATTTGCCTAGAACCCAACGATTTGAAGAAGCAAGCTTGACCAAGTCAAAGGCATTTCAAGAAGGATCACTGATTCAAAAGAAAGAAGAAGCAAAGACGATTTCGCAGTTGTCAGAAGATCGATCAGTTAGGCGAAGAAATCATCATTTTACATTAAACCCTATCAACAAACCCGACTCAAAAGGTCAAGGGGGATAATGAAAGTCAAGTCATAGGCCAAGGGAGATGAAACGAAAGTCAAAGCATCCAGATTACTACATACCCGATCGGGTAAGTAGTGTACCCGATCGGGTATGTTTGCTGATCCGAGCTTTTGCTTCGACTTCCTTTATTTTGTCCTATATGTTTAATGTATGACCCCTTCCCCACGAAACCTACTGCTATATAAGAGTGCCTCAGCCACCACATCTCAACACACTTCTCTACACACAACCCTAGATTAGAATTAGAAAACCCTAGCCTCCATTTTACATTTTTAGCGGCTTTAGTTTAGTTTTTTCTTTCTTTCTCCATTTTGTAGTTTTAGTTTTAGATTTATTTTTCTCTAGTCTAGTTTAGTTCTAAGTTTCCTTCAATTGTAATTGTTCTACTTGTAATTGGAGTTCTAGTTTACGGGTTTGCATTTTCCTATTCAAGTTCCTATTCCATTTCAATCTTTGTTCATCCTTTCCGGTAATCCTTATTCTTGTTTTTACATTATAGTTTCATTTTCTTTTAGTATTTCCTTTATCATGTTTACCATTCTTAGTTTTATAATCTTAGTTTCCCTTTCATTGTTAATCATGCATAAGTAATCTTTGTTCTAGGGGAAGGGTTAACATGTCTAATTAATTTATAAGTATAAATTGATTCCGGGTAGAATTGTTTTAGTTGTCTCTATTTCTTGTTTGATTCTCATGATAAACTTCGATTTAAGGCCTTAATCAATTGTTTATACTTGTCAATTTCCGTCTCAAGGGCGATAGTCGAGATGAAAATTAAAGGACTGGAAAGAATAGATTAATGACCTAGCAAGGCTGAAAAGACGTTAGGACCCGTTAAAAAGTCGGTATGAATCCGAAAGGAATATACCATTTAAAAACTTGGACAATTATGATTTTTCTAAACCCGTAATCAACTTTGCTTTTAAATTGATAAGCATGTGAACCCCGATCCCTAGATCCTTTTCTTTATGTATTGTTATCATTTTTATTATAGCATTTATTAATTAGTGACAAACATTTGCTAATCGTACAAGATAGAGTTCTAACCATAACTATTCACAAGTATCTCCCGTCTCCCCGAGATCGACCCCTTACTTCCCTAATTACATTAGTTTGTTGTTAGCCTAGTTTGGGTTATTTATCTTTGATTAGGGTATGCGAAAACCCTGTCAAAATTTGGCGCCGTTGCCGGGGAGCACGGTTTTGTTTATTTGTGATTAGTAGAGTTTTACCTTGTCTTTTTCTTTTTCTTTTTCTTTTTTTTTGTCTCGAGGAACACTTGTTCCTTAAGATTTTTTTTCACCTTTTCCTTGTAGTATAGTGACTCTTTTCAGGTAATAGGAATATTTTCTTTCAAAGGGATTGCTTTATTTTCTCTCAATGACTATCTATTTCCAACCTCCACAATGCGAGAATGAGGCGAAACTCCAGAAGGGCCAACCGGTTAGCCCACACATTCTCGATATGATCGACAATCTCGAAAAACTGGAGGCACTTGATTGCAAAATCAAAGAGAGCGTGGTCATTGACTGCATGCTTCATTCACTTCATGATGGCTTTGCCCAATTCAGGGCAAATTACTACATGAATGATTTGAAGAGAAATCCTCATCAGCTACACTCACTTCTCATACAGACTGAGAAGGATCTGAAATGGAGTGGGAGCCTGAAGCAGGACGTTCTCATGATTGCAAACAAGGGTAAGGGTAAGGGTAAGGGCAAGCCTCAGGCCGACCTAGCTGTAGGGAAGCCGAAGTTCAAGAAGCCAGGAAAGGGCAAGAGTGGGCCTGGTGAGACTAGCAGTAGCTCACAAGGCATGACAAAGAGCAAAGAAAACATGGAGTGCTACCATTGCCACAAGACTGGGCATTGGAGACGGAACTGTCCCGTGTATGCTGAAGACGTAAAAGCAGGCCGCGTCACTCCTGTTGGTATGTCATCTTTTATTCATATGATTGAGATTAACCATGCAAGTTTCGGAACTTGGGTACTTGATACTGGTTGTGGTTCTCATCTGTGTAATCATTTGCAGGGCCTAAGAAACATCAGAACTCTCCAAAAGGGTGATGTGGACCTGCGAGTGGGGAATGGAGCAAGAGTAGTTGCCATTTCAGTGGGAACATATGTAATCCAACTCCCAAGTGGATTTGAGTTATTTTTAAATAACTGTTACTATGTACCCAGTTTATCTAAAAACATTATTTCAGTTTCAGTACTCGATAAGGACGGTTTTTTCATTTGTAATAAAGGATAATAGCTGTATTTTCTCTTTTAACGAAATGATTTATGGTAAAGCAGTTTCCATGAATAGAATTTATGTTTTAGATCAAACCACAGATATATTGCATGTGAGTAATAAAAAGGTAAAGGTTGGTGACAAAGATCAAACATATCTATGGCATTGCCGTATGGGACACATAAATGAAAAACGTGTGAAGAAGCTCATTGACAATGGGACTATCTCTCCTTTTGACTATGCATCATTTGGCACGTGTAAATCATGTCTCATAGGCAAAATGACTCGAATTTTCTTCAAAGGTGTTGGAATGCGCGCTGCTGACCTATTAGGACTCATACATACTAATGTGTGTGGACCTATGTCAATCAACGCTAGAGATGGCTATAGATATTTTATCACTTTCACGGACGATTTGAGTAGATATGGATATGTCTACTTAATTAAGCACAAAAGTGAGTCCTTTGATAAGTTCAAGGAATACCAGAATAAGGTTGAAAACCAGCTGGGTAGAAAGATTAAAGCACTATGTTCAGATCGTGGTGGCGAATATCTTTCGAATGAGTTTGATCAACACCTTCAAAACTGTGGTGTAGTACTACAGCTAACTCCACCTGGAACACCTCAATTAAATGGTGTGTCCGAACGGAGAAATCGAACATTACTTGATATGGTTCGATCCATGTTGAGTCACACGGTAGTGCCTGATTCATTGTGGGGCTATGCTGTAACAACCCGAAAAGTACCCAATTTTTCTAGTAAAAATATTTACTAACATTTTTCAGTAGACTTAAGGTTTTAAAATAGAAATTTTTGTTCCGAGTCGTATTTTGAAATTCCGCGTTCGTATTTGGAATTTCTGAGAGATTTCATGAAAAGACCGTTTTTAGTCATCTTTGACTTTTCTTGACTTTTTAA
>JAIUZE010021837.1:0-21652 GCA_022085475.1 Heliosperma pusillum | reverse complement strand
ATAGCTTATCCTCTTACGGTTCCAACGGGATGTCACAAGCTCAAAACAAGCAAGTAATGAAGAAGATATGATCATTTTACGAAAAGAGGTCAGTGCAGGAAAATTGCAGTCGGCCGCGCGTAACGCAGCCAGCGCCACCACGACGCAGCCTGCGTCCTACGACGCAGCCTGCGTCCTACGACGCAGCCTGCGTCCTACGACGCAGCCTGCGTCCTACGACGCAGCCTGCGTCCTACGACGCAGCCTGCGTCCTACGACGCAGCCTGCGTCCCACGACGCAGACAGCGTCTTACACGGGATTCAGGCACAATCAAATCCCAACAAGTTATCAACCAAAAATCCTCATTTATCATCACAAACCATCAATTCTCATATGAATTAACAACTAACAACAACCAACAACAACAACAACACAAGTCCTAAGCATACTAACCATAATCTAAATACGATTACTAGCCTAGAACACACATAAAACACGTAAATGATATCGAGTAACCCTTCACCGTTACCTTTTCCACTAGATAGCTATCTCTGTCGGGGTCTAGAAAATCTCCACCTAAACAAAGACGACAAAAGATGAATATAATTCACCTTTGAGAAAGACGGAAAGTTTGAAAAGCGAGAAAGACGGTAATTTTATTATCAATATGGATAGAGGAAGATAAGATGGGAAGAATAAGACGAAATTTCGTGAATTTGAGCGAGTAACGAAGGAGTAGCGACGAATCTAAGACGGATCAAAAATGGAGGCAAGGTTTTATGGGGTTTTCTTAGAGAAGAAGGAAAGTTTGAGTTGTGTTTGTGTGAGTATGGATTAGGTTAGGAGTAGTATGAGGGAGTATAAGGGAAAAAGTCAAGAAAAAGTCAAAGACGGGTTAAGACGGGTTTTACTTGAAATCTCGCGGAAATTCCAAATACGAACTCGGAAATTCTAAATTCGACTCGGAAAATTAAATTCTTAATTAAAACTAAATTTCGCTGAAAAGTGTCCGTAAAATATTTTTACTAGAAAAATAGGGTACATTTGCGGGTGTTACATCCGTAGGATCCACAAGTTATCTTTCCTCCTATGAAATGTGATATTCCTAATTAAGAATCGCTACTTCATGTCATCCAAAATTGTATCAACTATCCACTATGGCTGCCTCACAAATTTCACCATCTTAGCTTCAATCCTCACTTTCCAGATTAAGTATACTAAGGAAACATGACAAGCCCCTATGTATCTTTTTAGGAGCTTTGTAACGCCTCTGCCAGTAGAGAACCATTAAGTCAGGTCGTGAACTTGAAATGAACCCTCGGGCGCACCTGGAGTAAGGAGATGTAGGTCCTAACATAGGTGCAGTCACAGAGCAAATGAACATGATCATCTGCAGTCGTTATACAAATATCTCATGTAGTATCCACAAGAATACCTATCTTACTAAGTCTGTCCTTAGTCAGTAGTTTCTTCAACATGAAAGCGAAAAAGATGAAGGAGCATTTGGGAAAGTTCAGCTTATTCGAACAGATAAAACACCAGGGAACTTGAGCTTTCCTTCCGCGCAGCCAATCAATGCCTTTAGCTACAGTATAATCACCATCAGAATTCATCCATTTGTTATGAGTATAGGCCTTCTTGAATAGTTGCATAATTAGGTTAATTTTCATCCAAGACCAGCTACAATCTGGAGGGGCTGTATATTCTGTGCAATCTTTGCCTTTCGTATAAACATGGCTCAACCAACGTACCCATATATGCTCATTTTTAATAGCAAGCAAGCACACATATTTCCACAAAAGACCTTTGTTCCAAATTTTTATCGCCTTAACTCCAAGACCTCCTTCATTCTGAGGTAGGCAACATGTTTCCTAACTGATATTAGGGGCTCTCTTATACTCTGTCTTACCACCCCACAAGTAACTCCTGCAAATAGCATAAAACTTATTCATAATACCAATGGAAATAAGAGAAATAGTAGCCCAGTAAGTAGCATAGGTAAGATGTCTTGCTCTCCATCCTCTAGTTCTAGCCACTATCATTTCAGTCAACTTCCTACCATCATTCTTAGACAACTCTTTAGAAGCGATAGGGATCCCCTAGTGTTTGATTGGAAGGGTACCCCTATGACACCCTGAGACTTGAAGGATATTGTCAATAGTACCACCAGACACACCATTGAAGTAAATATCAGATTTGGTTTTATTAAGGACCAAACCATAAGTAGCAGAGAACGTAGCAAAACTCCTAATAATCCACATAATAGAGGGGTTCATTGCCTTTGCAGAATACGAGAATATCATCTGTAAAAAGCAAATGATTTAGTTTGATATGTCCACATAACGGGGGAAACCTGAAATCATCCTGCTGAGCAATCACCTTCAAGAACCTGGATAAGTATTCCTTACAAATATTAAAGAGGAGGGGTGAGAGCGGTTCTCCTTGTCTTAAACCTTTCTTCCTAGGAAAGAAACCAAAACTGTTGCTATTAATAGATAAAAAAATATGAAGGAGAGGAGACACAGACCATCACCAATTAAATAAATCTTGGAGGGAAGTTAAGAGCCTGCAACATTTTCTGAAGGAACTGCCACACCATTGAATCATAAGCTTTCTTTAGATCAATTTTGATAAAGCATCTAGCAGTGGCATCTTTCCTATTATATAAATGAACCCGATATTGATAAATGAGAACATTTTCAACAATGTTCATCCCTTTAATAAAACCCCCTTGTTTATTACTCATAATTTCAGGAAGTACAGACCTAACCCTTCTACACATCACTTTCGCTATAATTTTATACATGGTATTATAGCAGGCTATAGGTTCTAAATTCCAACACACTTGAGGGGTTTAAAGATTTAGGAATAAGAGTAATAGTTGTAGTATTAACCTGTTTAAGCAGCTTTCCAGTGTGGAAGAAATCGTGTACAAAATTGATAATATCCTGACCAACTGTCTACCAGGAATCCTTGAAGAATTTACTTGAATATCCATCAGGTCCTGGAGACTTAGTAGAAGGAATGGAGAACAAACAGTCTTTAATCTCTGCTGCAGATACTAGAGCCTATAGGATATTAGCATGCTCCTCATTGATAAGCTTACCTGTCCTAACTGTAGGATAATGAACAATATTAGTAGTATGAGAAGTGCCCAAGAGATTCTTGTAATAATGAAGAAAACCATCCTCAATCCCTGGACAAGAAGTATGAGTGACACCCCATACATACTTAATAGCCATAACTCTTTTATGTATCTGTCTAGCCCTAGTTTGGTTGTCAAAGAACTTAGAATTCGCATCCCCATATTTTAGCCAGTCAATCCTAGCTTTTTGGCACAGAAAACTATGCTGAACTCTGCAAAGGTGACGTTAAGTTTCAGCTGCAGCTGCTTCAGAGTTGAGAACATCACTATCCACAGGATTCTCATGCATTTGAACTTGCAAGTCCTCAAGAATGGCCATAGCAACTCTCACAACTTTCTCTACATCAGAGAAGTTGTTCATATTAAGGGCTTTCAATTTGGTTTTAAGGCATTTAAGCTTAGTAACAATTATATACAACAACTACTAAACAAGCAATGAGAAAAAAATTTCCGGACCATATGCTCAGTTTGTGGCTCTTGAAACATTTTCTCCCACTCTGTCTTATCAATAAATAATCGTATTTTTATTGTAAAACTACATCACGAGCCACAAACGCTTTGCTCTTGTGGTCAATGTATGATTATTGAGCACTTGTTTTATTCGGATAACTTACAAATTAGGTACGTTACCTATCCATATCGTATATGAAATACAATCCGACTTATTTAAATGTGCTTTGATATGCTGGGAAAATAAATAGCAGAAAAAATAATAAAAACCCAAGGTTAGTCAAGTGGCTCAGAGTAACTTGACAAAGATAAAACCATATCGTATAAGGTTTTGTTTTTCTATTCAACACCTTATCTCATAATGTGTGTTAGAGAAGTTAATTCGTGAAACTATTTCACAATACTTTTGGTGAAAATCAAAGTCACTACTTAGATATTTCTTTTTACGATTTGGTCATCCTTCATCTAATACTCTTGGTGGTTAACTACTTCACATTGAAGCTCTTTGAACTTTTCAAAGATTTCTCTTACCACCTCATTAAGTAGAATCAAACACAATATCTACTTAAATCGTTGGTAAATAAAGTGAAGTAGTCATAACCATCTTTGGTTGTGTTTATTATGGGACCTCACATATTCTTATGTAATATGGCCAATAACTTACCAGTTCGATTTCCTTTTCTATAAAAAGAACAAGAATCATCTTGCCTTGAATACAAGATTTGCACACACCATAAGATTCAAAATCAAATGGTTTAGGGATACTAGTCGATACTAGCCTCTTATGGGCTACACAATCCAGAATTAAGATTAGATTTGGGTCACAAATTTTGAGCCTTTTACAATCTATATGACAAGTAATTTCTAGTTTAGGTCAAGAATATAATTACCTTTGATTGGGATGGCATAACCATTGACCAAGTATAGGTATAAAATGGAGACAGTGCTTGTTCCAATCACAAAAGTGAAACACTCGGTGTGTTACACAGAAGTTTGATATTCTTATTTAGAGGTTGTGTACATAATAACTTTTTTTAAAAGTATACCTGTGACACCCCGCGATTTAGCAGTAAAGTAAACACATAGATTCACAGCGGAAAAACACGAGATTTTAAAAACTTTAAAAGCAAACCGCGAATGTCACTATAATATAAAACCAATACTTAATTTAACAAATCATTTATACAAATTGCATCTCAAGTAAATACAAGGGACGCCGATCCCTTGATAAAACATAGTTAATATACTAAACTAATATAAACTACACGCTAAGGGTAAATCGATGTAAGAACAACGCTCGCTATCTCACTCGCCACAACCCCCATGCAAACACCAACCTGCAACCTGTTCATTCATTAAAAATTAATGCCACAGTCAGTGGAGAGTAACTCAGGGTTCTCCCAGCCATATCACAAGTAAACATACATAAACAACAATTAAACATGTAAAACGTATATACAAGTGAATCATGTGAAGTACAAACATGTATTTCAAGATAATATGATATAAGTAAGTAAAATGCCAAATAATAATAAGCATCATGCTATGAATCGACTCGGGAATGACACCCTTAGGCAACTATATACACACTAGGACTTACATCTCAACGTTAGTGGCATATACTTGATAAGGTAGGGACTGGACATACAAACTAATTCAATCATGTTTTTCATGCAAGAATCCAACACAATGTTCACATATGATTCAACTTACAAAAAACCATCCAAACATACGAATATGACAACATAACTCTCACGGTAAATGACACGCACTAGCATCATGTACAATAGCAAGACAAGTTAATGGAAGTCCACGGGATAAGATGTTTCCCTGAACCGTATACGATAAGACCATTCGTATACTCATGACCTAGACAAACATGTCCACGGGGTAAGACGTTCCCCTGAACCGTGTACGATAAGATGTTTCGCACGCACAAGACTCTAATCCTCCCGGTAGGACGACGATAATAATACGGTCCTAGTTTAAACCTGGCCAGACTGTTGGGATAAGACGTTTCCCGATTCGACATGTGGTATGACGTTCCACATCCAAGACTCGATCAACACAAAGGACGTCGAGTACCCCAAATTCGGCTAAACCACACGAAATAGGCGGAAAGAGATCTATAGTCTAAAGTCAAGCTAGTACGCTATATGCAATGACACCACCTCGGAAGGATACAACATTTGACGGTCGGGTCAATCAACACATTGCATTCACCTCCTAACAACGTCGTCATATCCCCACTAAAACATGCATACAAGCATCAAGGATACACCCCATCGCTCCGACATTCCAGTCTAATGAGGATAAGATGTAGCCGGGAAATAAGAGTTCAAAGCACTCTACAAGTAGTGCTCAAATCAAATACATAAGGTAGAACCGACTCAAAAGGGGACATATCAAAAACCGTCCCAAAACATGTGATATAAGCATGATATAAATGTACCAATGATAAACATGAGACAATACGTGATTACATAAGCATTAGACAAAGTTTAAGAAGTATAATGAATTAGAAACATAGATCTTATCTCAAAACAACAAGTTTGGAAACTAACTAAAACAAGGGTCCACTTAAAATGGTCATCACTAGAGTTCTAGATATGAAAATGCAGAAAGTATAAGTGGAGGTGATATCTTATCCTCTTACGGTTACAACGGTAGGTCATACACCCCAAACAGACAAATATTGAAGGAGATATGACCATTTTACGGAAAAGGGTCGGACCCGACCCGTCCGGGTTGAGATGGACCCGTCCGGGTAAGATGTGTCCTGCTCGGGTTTAGGGCTCAAACCCATCCGGGTTCGACTGGACCGGTCCGGGTCCTATTCAATTTCGCAAGGGTTCAAGCCAAAATTCACCCAAACTTCAAGTTTAAGTCGAACAAGTTCATACCCATTTGTAATTTTCTAACATAAACCACATTCAATGCACTCTAAACATATCCAATCATTTGACAAGGTCAATTAAAGCACCTTAATGGCTCAACCCAAGTTTAAACATGATAAATAAGCATAATTAACAACTTTAATGTAACTTAGCATGGGATTAAAGAAACATAAGCATGTCACATAAGAATGAACAACTAACACCATTCAACGTGACATTAAGGCAAAGATTACATCTTTCACTAATTAGAACAACAATTAAAACATTAAAGCACATTATTATCGAGTAACCCATCACCGTTACCTCGATTAGCATTTCAAATCCTTGATTCCCAAGCTAACCATCAACCTACATGAATTCCTTGACCCAAAATCTTCAAAACCCAGCCTTTTATCGATAAATAACATAGAAGCAGTCCAAACCAAAATTTCTGGAAATCGGTCTTAAAAGAAGGTAAAACGTTTCGATCTTTTATTGGCTAGAAAGAAAGAGGATTGTGAGAGGATTTTGAAACATTAAACAGAATCGAATTACGTTAAGAAACGAAGAAGTTATGTCCGTCTTAAGTTTATATTTAGAAAATGTGTTATATAAAAAGTTGGCGGAAATGGGTATTTTATGGTATGATAATGAAGAGGAGAATGAGAGGAGAAGCTTTATGTAAAAATCGTTGAGTTTCTTCGAGAGACGGAGAAATGACATCCGTCTTAAGATTATAAAGTTATGGAGGTTTAATGGTGTTTTTTGTGTTTGAGGAAGAAAGAGAAAGTTGCTGGAATTTTAGAAGGGGTTTAAATATTTGTGGTGGTTTGTTTGCAGAAGGTGAGTAGTAGTAGGCTTTAATATTTAAGGTGGGTGTTACCCAGTCCAATTTTCGATTAGAGTCCGATTATGGACTAAATTCTATTTAACAATAATTTAAAGTCACGAAATCGTAAATTGTCGACTTAAAATATTTTAACCAATAAAATCAAAAGACGAAATTATAAAATTTATGACTTTAGTAAATTACTCATTATTATAAAATCCGGGGTGTTACAATACCTCTAAATCTAAAACCAGATTGAGCACATTATAACTTTTATATGTCTCTATAGAAATAAAAACTACAATAGTTCTATTTTCCTTGTACGTCGACATTTAATCATGGGTAGTCGTCGCACGAATCATTATTATATGTATTGAATACATTGATGAGAACCATAATAGGTATCTAATACCCAAAAATTGCATTTAGCAAAATAAATGTCGATCATATAGATATTATGGATGAAAGTAGTTTTAGGTGAAGTACACCCAATTTCTATTTCTCCTGAAAACTTGGGGCAAATTCTTTTGTAGTGTCCCACACAGTAAAAAGAATAATTAAAGGTTGGGTTCGGTACCTTTCTTGGGTTTGACTTTGCTTATTCAAAATAGCTTTGTCTTTTTCCCTTGTCTTGTGCCAACATCGTGCCAACCTACTCTTGAACCTCTTCCCATTCTTAACAATCAAGAATAAAACATCCCTCTATGAACTGTCACTCAATTTCATGAATTTCTATTTAAACAAATAGAATAGAATTATAATGAAGACTATTCTTCATTTCATTCATGGTTTTACCTTCAAAAAGGATAAACCTTTCATGAAGTGACTACGGTATTTGGTTAATCACGATTTCAAATAAATCGATTAACCTAGTCATCCTAACTGATTTGGCCAATTTTGAGGTAAGCCTCGATGAGGAGCATTATGACGACATACCAAAAATACAAATATTTTCTTTGGAGCAAAAAGATTGATGTACCATTGTTATAAGAAGACGTCATTTAAAAATTCAAAACGATTTTGACCAAGTGTGACATATTCGTATACTCTTCATAAGAGACATTTCCAATGTTGAATATGAGGATCAAAAGAAAAATTTCATTTTGTTTTTAGCTATGGTGATTTAAACGGAGATTTAAATCGAAATAAAAAACGCTACCGTATAAATTTATGAAAACTCCTTTCCACGATTGAACGGATTTACAAGTTTATAGAAGGATAAAATATTTGTCATTGCGCGAATAATATAAACATCAACGGAATATTAACATATATTGCTTATATATAATTCAATTGTAAATTTTTTTTAACAAGGCACTCATATAATGACCCCTCCCGAAATTATATAAGTGATTCCGAGACCCGCATTTTAGATAAAAATGAACATGTTATGCCACTTTTATGTAATAAACGGTAAGTCAACATTTTGACTAATTCTACCCCTAGAATTCTCGGTCGATGGATTTCTACCAAATTCATCTCCTAGTCCCGGAATAACGCTTATCACGTTGAGTCCAACCCAATTTAGACGTGTGATCGCATCACCCTACTTACCTGAGGTAAAAAGGGTCCACGTTATGGTTGCCCTAATGAACACGGGGTTCATAGGTGCTTCAATTGTTAAGGCTAAATCTCAATTTATTTTAAGTTATGTGAGAGGTCTTGTCAATTTAGTTATTAATACCCTATAAATGAACTAAGTCGGTGAATTTTGAATAATGTTGAATTGACAATCAAGAAATAAAATGCATGTTGGCGATTTTGGCATGAGCAGAGAACATAATGCAACCAATTAACAAATAATAAATCCTAGTATGGCCACCTAGCTAATCTTATTAACTAGATGATTAAAAAATCGGAAACCAACTCCTTGGTCCCTTGCCTCTTCATGAAACACGCTCCAAAAGGCACCGTCTTTTGGAACACCGACTTCGGGAATCTCCGTCTTCATAATAATTAAATACAAAAAGATAAAAATGAATACATAGCAATTCCTATTAAACATTTGATTTAAAAATAAATCTATTAATTATTACAAACGGACGATGCGAGATCGCAATTAAAATTACAACCGAATCGGTATTCCCTTACATTACGGGTAATACCGATTAAAATAATCTAGGCCATAATAGGTACAACTTGCATTAAAAATTAAATAAATGACATTTATTCATTCAACAATAACAACATAAATAAAATGCTACATCAATCATGCCAAAATCGCACTCATTACTTATCATGCTCATTCTAGCTCGGTTTTATGGATTTTATCGATTTTTAACCATTAAAAATCAATAATCAACACTTAAATCATACTTAAGCTCAAACTAATTATCTAAACTGATTTAGAACTCAAAATTAGTCCTCACACACTTTGTTTGTATTTAATTAGTTTGAATTGATCGTATTTGCTAAATATAGAGGTTTAATCACAACATTTATGAAATAAACCCAAAATAAAATATAAACATCATAAAAATTTAAAACCAAAATTTTATTAAATGCTGTAACATTTCCAAGAACTCAAAAAACCAAAAATGTTTGCCCGAAAATTTAGAATTAATTTTATGAACAAATAGACTTGAATTTATCGGTTTTATCAAATAATAACCAATAAATACAGTACAATAGTGAAAAACATTATACAGTTTCACCAAGATGATATAAATCAGATTATAAAATGAACCCAAAACTTTCAAGACCAGAAAAGGACGTTTCAATTTTATGAACATAATAATCTCACTTTATCGACCTTTATCTCATAAAAATTAATAATCATGCAAAACTTAAAATAAAAATCACGAAATTTTACATACAGTATGTAAAACATGCATGTGAGATCATATTAAAAATTCATGAGCAGAATCAACATGCAAATATTTTTTGTTAACTTTTAACATAAACAATTCATAAGAACTTGATTTAAAGGCTATAAATCAAAATAAATAGCAAATCAATCTCTAAAATCACTAAATTTGTCCATAACCATTTTAAGGTAATTTGGTATGCATGCAAATCAAAACTTTTTGCACAAACCATTTTTAAACACAAATTTTCAATTATACTCAAGTTATTATATAACTTGATTTTAATGCTTAAAATCAACAGGCATGTAACAGTTGAGCTCTGATACCACATGAAAGTCCTAGAACTCTAATTAGACTCCTCTAATTAGTTCATTAAATTATATTAACTTAATGATTTAGGATCTAGTTATCATGCATGCAAATATAAAAGCAAAAATATAAAGATAAGATGATTAAAAAATCGGAAACCAACTCCTTGGTCCCTTGCCTCTTCATGAAACACGCTCCAAAAGGCACCGTCTTTTGGAACACTGACTTCGGGAATCTCCGTCTTCATAATAATTAAATACATAAAGATACAAATGAATACATAGCAATTCCTATTAAACATTTGATTTAAAAATAAATCTATTAATTATTACAAACGGACGATGCGAGATCGCAATTAAAATTACAACCGAATCGGTATTCCCTTACATTACGGGTAATACCGATTAAAATAATCTAGGCCATAATAGGTACAACTTGAATTAAAAATTAAATAAATGACATTTATTCATTCAACAATAACAACATAAATAAAATGCTACATCAATCATGCCAAAATCGCACTCATTACTTATCATGCTCATTCTAGCTCGGTTTTATGGATTTTATCGATTTTTAACCATTAAAAATCAATAATCAACACTTAAATCATACTTAAGCTCAAACTAATTATCTAAACTGATTTAGAACTCAAAAATAGTCCTCACTAACTTTGTTTGTATTTAATTAGTTTGAATTGATCGTATTTGCCAAATATAGAGGTTTAATCACAACATTTATGAAATAAACCCAAAATAAAATATAAACATCATAAAAATTTAAAACCAAAAGTTTATTAAATGCTGTAACATTTCCAAGAACTGAAAAAACCAAAAATGTTTGCCCGAAAATTTAGAATTAATTTTATGAACAAATAGACTTGAATTTTTCGGTTTTATCAAATAATAACCAATAAATACAGTACAATAGTGAAAAACATTATACAGTTTCACCAAGATGATATAAATCAGATTATAAAATGAACCCAAAACTTTCAAGACCAGAAAAGGACGTTTCAATTTTATGAACATAATAATCTCACTTTATCGACCTTTATCTCATAAAAATCAATAATCATGCAAAACTTAAATTAAAAATCACGAAATTTTACATACAGTATGTAAAACATGCATGTGAGATCATATTAAAAATTCATGAGCAGAATCAACATGCAACTATTTTTTGTTAACTTTTAACATAAACAATTCATAAGAACTTGATTTAAAGGCTATAAATCAAAATAAATAGCAAATCAATCCCTAAAATCACTAAATTTGTCCATAACCATTTTGAGGTAATTAGGTATGCATGCAAATCAAAACTTTTTGCGCAAACCATTTTTTAACACAAATTTTCAATTTTACTCAAGTTATCATATAACTTGATTTTAATGCTTAAAATCAACAGGCATGTAACAATTGAGCTCTGATACCACATGAAAGTCCTAGAACTCTAATTAGACTCCTCTAATTAGCTCATTAAATTACATTAACTTAATGATTTAGGATCTAGTTATCATGCATGCAAATCTAAAAGCAAAAATATAAAGATAAGATGAAATTTTCTTACATTGGAATTTCGGCAAAATGGGCACAATAAGAAACTCTTTTCTTATTGTTATTAAGCATAGAATTAGTGGATGATCCTCCATAAAACAACCTCCAAAGTAGAAGGTCTCCTTCTTGTTGCACCCAAGAATCAACCCAAATAATCTTAGCTTATTATTAACTAGATAATAAGTAAGAAAGATACTACTAATATTATTGTATTACTACATACACTAGAAATATAATATGAATATTAGTTTGCATGTGATTTTAGAGAGATGTTGATTTAGTAAGAGAAGTAAGAAATAAGCAAGTGAAGCGGATGAAAAAATGAACAACAATTTGTCCCTTTTAAAGGCCTTTTTGGCCGGCACCCATAAGCTCCAAAAAGGCTCCATTTTGCTTATTTCTATACTTGTGTAAGATGATAGAGTGTCGGTTATGTAGTGTTGATTAAAGCATGAATGTCATGTCACAATCAAAATGGAGTATTGTGTAAGAAAAGAACAATGATCATTCTCTTCTTTACATGCCATGACCGGCCATCATATGTCCATTATGGACCATTTTTATTTTTTATATTTGTCCCACAAATACTTATTAATCATATGCTTAATTACATTACATATTTAAGTGTTAATTTGATCATATAACAATTATATGACACAAATTAATTAATAATATGTACTTAACTTTTAAGTGATATTTTACCATTATATCAATATATAATGGGTCCCACAATGCCCAGTTAAAATATATGCACAACCTGAACTAATTTTAATAAATTAACGATTAATCACTAAATTAAATCTTATTTAATCGTATTAAAATAAGACGTAAATTTATTAGTCAATTATCGTATAATTGAACAATAATACTTAATTGAATTTTGAGTTCCAAACTCAATTTCAAACAACTAACTCTCATAACTAAACGTACATATCATATATATGTAATTTCGTAATTAAACTGTATCATATACAAATAATTAGTATTCTATTTGGGTCTCATCCTATAGGTGTGACCGAAAGGGATCAGTTGATCACCGCCGTCATACGAAAATAACATGTAACTCTAGTCAGCTGAGCGCTACCGATTTACGTTAATCAACTGGCGTGGAGTATCAAAGTATACTAATTATGCCACGTATATTCCAAATGAGTTTCATTATATATATGCACTATTGTGGAGGACACTTACTCCAACATGAACGTCTCATTCCCATTCTATCTTATTGTATCTTTTTGTAATTTTGAAATGAAATGGTTGAAATGAGGCATTTCTTCATAGAGAGACTTGGAGCGAGAGTTGGCGGAGTCCCAGGAGGAGACGGCTCGTCTGTCGAGGGAGTTGGACGCAAAGGATTCTGAGATCGCCGCTCTTGAGGCGGCTGTAGCCGAGCTGGGTGGCGATGTGTATTAGTGGTCCTTTATTTTGCCGTTAACTTGTACATTTTGGATTGTTTTTGTACATTTGGATTTTGACTTTGTCTTGGGCGAGAGCCCCCAGTTTGGATTTTTGGACTCGTTTGGATTTTGACTTTTGTCTCGGGCGAAATATGCCAGTTTTCAATTTTTAGTATCTGGTTTGGGCGAGATGCCCCTGTTTGATGTACACGCCTCTTTTGAGTGCCTCTGTTGTTTTGTATTTTCTGCTCCTGAAGGTTAGTCTAACAACACGTTTGGTAGACGACGATTTCTTCCGTTATGCTGCCGGAATTCACATAAAACTACATATTGTACACGTAGCATATTAGTGACCTAAACTGGCACAAAACGGGCTACCCCCTTAAAAACAGAATTTTGAAGGAAATGTATTAGTGTTTGAAATGACCAGACATGTGTAAGTATTGAAAGAAAGAAAAGGAGTGAAGTGATCCCTCTAATGAAAATGAATAAGTGTGCTCATTTGGCGGCCATGTCGTTTTCCGTCTCGAGAAGCGAACCCGACAAGGATTAGGAAACCCAAGATTGAAGTTCGTAAGAAATTGACAAGATTTTCCAATAGTAATCTTATCGAATTACAAATGCAAATGTAGGAGTCCTTCTGTTTACATAATGACGGGTTGAATCCTATAAAAGATTGTCTACGTATTCATGAGAAAAATGAAATCAAACCCGGTGCGTAGTTCGAGAATGTAAAAGAATAATTGTTCGAAGTAAGAGCTTGTTATGAACTTAGAATTAAGTTTATTTGTAATGTGAGGATATCCAAATGTCAAAATGTAAGAGCATAACGACATTTTATCTGCCCAAGGGCCGGTCTTACCTCGTGTCGCACGAGTGGCTCGTGGGTTACGCGAGGCGCGTTTTTGATTTTTTTTTTGCCTGAGAAATTGAATGAGTTTTGCCCTTTTTACATTAACAAGTTCGGCGAATTACGCAAAACTAATACTATAGAAACAAAATACTTATGTGACCGTATAAGCTTAGTGTACATCCATCGAATTATTCGATGCTAAACAACGGTGAAAAGAATGGAATAGAGTGGAAGGTTCTAATGGTGTTAGAAGATACTGAAGATCTGTGTATCTCTCTCATTCGCCTAAATGAATTAAAGGATCATTCCAAAGGGCATGGAGACATTGTAACTGCGAATTGATTCGGGTTAATTATGTGCACATATGACTATTTGAAAGACTTTGTTTTGTTTGTAATTTTCGACTGGAGAGATTTTTGAATTTTTAATTTGTATTGATTGAATGGATTAGTCTGTCTTGTCTCGTGAATTTTTGTAAATATTTGAGACTTTTGATTTGAAGTCGCTGGACTGTTTGAAGTCGTTGTTGGACTGTTGTGATTTGAAGTCGTAGTTGGACTGTTTTTGATCTGAAATCGTTGTTGGACTGTTTTTGATTTGAAGTCGTTGTTGGACTGTTTCAAGTCGTTGGACTGTATTTTTGAAATGTTGTTTTGAATTCATTCTGGCACCCATGGTGATGGGAGATAATATATGAAAATTATGCTTATTAGATAGTGAGATGAAGAATAGGAATCAGACGAGTCTGGTAGAAAGATAGAGTCTCCAAATCTAAAGGTCACCTAGAGACACGACAATCAAGGAATTTTAACACCACAAGATATGGAGAAGGTGGCAAATGCACACCCTTCTTAAGGCTTATTCTAAGAGGTCGAGTGATCTACACTAAAGAGATACGACCTAAAGTATTTTGTGTCTATTCTACTAGTTAAAGGTATATAGTAGAACAAGTGACTAATAAAAAGTACATGTGCTTATTTCTTTTCTTTTCTGTTGTTTTGCAACTCAAAGAGGACTACGTTGGTCAAATGCTAATATAGTGACGACAAATAACCCCTTTCAGATGTCGTCCTCAATTCTTGTTCCTCCCACAATTAAGTCTTTAAAAGACTTTATGTTTTGATACCGAAGATGGTTTGCATAAATAGGTCTCACGTTGTCCACGAACGTTTCCAGAAGAGTGCCTTCGTCTGGACATTCAACAAGTTGTGTGCTTGTCTTCCTCCACCTACTTAGGAAATCGGTAAATCCTTCTTTCTCATTTTGGGTAAGAACCTCTTGAGTACGTATATTGACTTGAATCTCATCATTATTTGCGTATTGCTTGGCGAACTCGATTGCGGCATCATCCCAGGTTGCAATTTTCTTCTAGAGAATAGAACCACTGCTTAGGAATGGTGTCGAGAGATGAAGGAAAGATCTTTAGGAACATCTCTGGTTTGATGCCATTGATAGACATGTAATCTTTGAAAGCACGAATGTGATTCAAAGAGTTTTCATGCCCCTTGAACTTTGGGATGTTAGTCATGTTGAAGTTGGATGGCAATTGGGAATTTACCGCTTCGTATTTGCGATTATTCTCCCTATAGATGTCATCCCCTTTGAGGTACATTACTTGCTCCTCCAGATATTGGAGTCGCTTTTTAGTGTCAGTAAGAACTGGCGAGGGATTGACTTCTAGTTATTCCGCAGAGGGTGGAATGTTATCATGCACATTAGCATCAGGAATGTCTGTAGAAGGAAGCCTAGTTTCTATTACAACAATTTGGCTTTCAATGGCATTGAGGCAAGCATAAGTTTGATCTTTAGTCTTTACTTGTTTGGAGACGGATGAGCGCAACTAGGACTAGATCAATACTATTTTTGCTCGGGTTGATGAACACTTGCTTGACTAGCTCCCGGCATCTTGGAAACTTAGGTAAGAGACCGAAGACGGATCAAAACACGACCGACCGTTCTAGCACAATTACTAAAAAAGACTCGACTTGTGAAGTGGGAGTGTGCCACCGTGTTTAAGTGAGTTTTAAAAATGACAAGATTTGATATGTGTGTGATAAGCAACCGTAGTGTGGTTGTAGGTGTGACGACTCGAAGTGGACAGTGACTCAACTTGTGAAGTGGGAGTGTGTCAATGTGCTAAGTGAGTTTTGAAAATGACTAGCCTTGAAATGTTTGCCCTAGACAACCGTAGTCTAATTGTAGGAGTGATGACTCGAAGTGGAGAATAGTTGATTTTTACTAGACATTTGGACATAGTTTCGACTTGTTTTGCGCTACTTTAGGCCACCTTTGAAAATGCTTTACAGTTTTGAATAGGATTTTTTTTTGAGAAAGTTCGTCATTGTTTTATCTCCAAAATGGTGATCACGTATGGGTTATACACATTTATAAAGGCATTATAACATTATGCTGAGTGTTTTTAATATGGTTTTGGTTTAATGGGTGGGTTGCCATACCAAGCAATAAAACCCGGGGTCTGGACAGGTCCACGCCAAACATAAGTAAGGTCGGTTCCTAGTCCATTTCCTCGAGTATTGAAACTGAAAGTCCATAGACCTTAATTAGACTCCTCTAAATAGTTACTAAATTACATGTTAATTTAGTATTTAATGATCTATGTAACATGCATGCAAATATAAAGACATTTAAATAAAAGAAGAAATTCCTCACATTGAAATGGAAATTAAATGGGCACAACAAGAACTCCTTCTTGTTGTTCTTGAGCTATAAATATGGATGAACAAGAGCAATCTCCAAATTAGAAGACCTCCTTCAAGTTGCACCAAGCTGATACCAAATAATCTACCCTTATTATTAACTACATAATAAGATAGATATTCTGCTACTAATATTAGTATATATATTACTACACTAGTAATACTTAGTGAGTATTAGTATTGTAAGAGTTTAGTGAGAAGATGAGTTTTGAGAGATGTATGAGAAAATAAGCAAGAATGAACAACTAAAATGAACAACCATATTGCCCTTTTATAGGCAATATGGCCGGTCATGGTATGCCTCACAAGGGACTTATTTTGCTTATTTTAATTCACATGCAAAGTGGTAGAGTGTAGTGTTGAATGAAATGATTTTAGGTTACTATTCATGTCATAATCACATGTGACTTGTGAGCATGAACAAAAGCAACCATCATCACCTCACCACTACTTACTTGACCGGCCATGTGAGGCCTTATTTGGTCTATTTTGATTTTTGATATTTGTCCCACAAATACTTATTAATCATATGCTTAATTATCTTATATAACTAAGTGTTAATTTGATCATACAACAATTATATGACACAAATAAACAAATAATATGTACTTAACATTTTAAGTAATATTTTACCGTTATATCAATATATAATGGGTCCCATAATGCTTAGTTAATTTATTTTATAATTCCTTGTAAATATAATTAACTAATTACCTTTATCTCAAAACCTCAACTAATTTAGTAATTTAACGATTAATTACTAAGTTGAATCTTATTTAATTATATTAAAATAAGATATAAATTTATAAGTCAATTATCGTATAATTGAAAAATAAACTTAATCGAATTTGAGTGAGTTCATAACTCAATTTCTAACAATTAACTTGTTGGAGCTAGTGTCCTCCACAGTTAGTGTGATAACAACTAAGGTTCACAGGGTATACTTGTGGGAAATCCGTATTACCACAATACAATTATTATAGGATTATAACGAAATAGTAATAACTTGATTATACTAGTCATAAACGAAAACAACAAAAGGAATAGAGATTTAGAAACCAACCTCCGGTCCTAGCAATTGGCGTAAAGAACAGAGATATCAAAGTAGATATCCTCCTAATTGTTGCACCCAAAATGCTCCGAGAAATACCCTTTTCTTTTGCTAGAAAGTGAACCTCTTACGCGATCTCACGGATGAGAAAAGGTTTTGTGTTTTGTCAAAAGTTACTGTTAACTTTTTGTCTTTTGTGATTGATGGAGGCAGTATGAGAATTAGGTTAGGTTAGAAAAATCTGAATTTTCTATCTCTTGTCCTTCCTTTTCCACGGCACTTTTTGGGTTTTTATTTGAGGAGAGTTAGTCTCCTCAAATAACTACCCATTGACCCGAAAACCCGAGTGTATCTGGATACCGTGTTTCGGTCATTTTAGCTTCCAATATAATGTAATATATTATAATCGTCGTTTTACATGGACCGACATTATAAGCCGTCATTAATTATAAATATCCGTATATTTATAATTTGCCAATTAATTATAACGGTTTATTTTTAATTAGCTTACATTATATACTATAATTAAATATAACTTTTTATATTCAATTTTACGAATTACAGTTAATTCGTCTCAGCTAACTTTCGTCTCATCATCACATTGACTAACCTTTTAGTCAATTACACTGACTAACCTTTTAGTCATATAATAGTGTATCAATATGATTATTTTCTCAAATAATCACATCTCTCAAACACATCCTATAGGTGTGACTTTTAGGGACCAGTTGATCACCGCCATCTGTATGACAATAACGTCAAACTTATCTAGCAAGCCAACCGTTATTGATAAACGTTACTCAACTGATTATTATACAAAGTATACCCTGTGAACCTACAGAGATTTATTTATGTTATTGCACTAACTGGAGGACACTAGCTCCAACAATCTCCCACTTGTCCGTACAAGTGTATGTGCGATAACCGATTCTCATATCCATAATAAATTTCTCCCACTCAATGTAAACCCATTTGCAAAGTCCGTATTCACAAAGGTCGTAGTTTACAAGTGATCAGTATCAAGAGTGGTTTCCCCGACTAGAGAGTAACTCAACTGATAAACGAATCTATATTCGAGCATGGCCATGCATTTCAGTTACAGCTCCTCGAGTGGCCCTGAGAAATATCATATCCTGATAAAGGTTGGATATTTTCTTCAACTCGAATCGTGCAGATACAAGCGCAGTATGAAATGACCCAGTGAAAATCTACTTAGCCTCCTGTTACGGTCGACCATGAGAAAGAAACCAAAGTCACCCAAAAACTGCCTTTATCTCAAGAGACAGTCGATAGTCAAAAGAATCGACTCTAGGACCACTATGGATGTCCTATCCACGACCTGGCACCTAATGTTCCGAAACATTTAGGACTCCATAACGTCGTCACAAAATGTCCTGCGCAGTATCATTATAACTCGCATCTGTGATCGATCAGTCAACAGTTTGACTTATGGCTCGTTGAACCCACCATCAATCGACGTCACAAAATAATTGCCAGAGTAATCAGCTCATGTAGGCAATTACGGACCCAAAACAGTATAAAGTATTCAAGTTCACTTTGTGGTGTTCAATGTTTTGTCCGTACAAACCCCCACATGAAACCAAAATATACACAAAACGTGATTTTATAGACTAGTTTTTATGAAAAAACATACCGGTGTCTAATCCCTATAAACCAACTAATACCAAACCAGGAACGACGTTTGAATTCCCAGGAATAACGTGCCCTTCATGTTTATCATATCTCAATTGTTTAGTGAGAGGATCTGCTACGTTATCATCCGTAGCAATCTTGTCTATCACTATCTCCCTTTGCTCCACGTAATCTCGGATCATGTGAGCCTTCCGTTGTACATGCCTAGACTTGTTGCTGGACTTAGGCTCCTTAGCCTGGAAGATGGCACCACTATTATCACAATAGATGGTGATCGTGTCATCCGAACTAGGAACTACAGTTAGTCCCTGTAAGAACTGAACGCCTCCTATAGCGTCCTCCCTTCCGCAGTTCTGAAGCACATAGTACTCGGATTCAGTCGTAGAATCTGCTATAACGTTTTGTTTGGAGCTTTTCCAGCTGATCGCAGCGCCATTAAGAGTAAAAACTAATCCAGACTGAGATTTCGAGTCATCTCGATCCGTTTGGAAGCTAGCATCTGCGTAACCGATTGCGCATATCTCAGTGTCTCCTCCATAAGTCAATACCCAATCCTTAGTCCTCCGTAGGTACTTAAGGATATTCTTAACAGCCATCCAGTGTGTTTCACCTGGATTGCCTTGGTATCGACTTGTCATACTCCATGCATATGCCACGTCGGGACGTGTGCATATCATGGCATACATGATCGATCCTATAGCTGATGTATAAGGAACCCGACTCATACGATCGACCTCTTCCAATGTCTTTGGTGCCTGAGCTTTACTCAACTGCATCCCAGAAATCATTGGAAGGTTCCCCTTCTTGAAGTTGGTCATGTTGAACCTCTCAAGAATCTTATCTATATAAGACTCCTGACTGAGGGATAACATCCGTCGTGATCTATCTCTGTAGATACGGATCCCCAAAATTCTTTGTGCCTCGTCCAGATCTTTCATCTGGAAATGGTTCTTTAACCAAAATTTTACCGAAGTTAAGAGAGGTATGTCATTCCCAATCAAGAGTATGTCATCGACATACAATATTAGGAAGACAATCTTGCTCCCACTCGACTTGATATATAAGCATGGTTCCTCGACCGATCGAGTTAATCCCATCTCTCTTATCACCTGGTCGAAACGTGATTCCAACTCCGAGAAGCCTGCTTAAGTCCTAGATGGAAAAACCTACTGGCATACCTTCCTTATGATTTTTAAGATCAAATGGAAACCTTCGTGGTTGTAGCCATGTTACACTCCTCCCTAAAATACCATAACCGTTTAAGAAGGCGGTTTTCACATCCATACTGCCAAAATTCATATCCATGAAAAGAGAGCCCGCATAAAATCTCCTACGCTAAGGGATTATATCACATCATATAAATGAATCCCTAAGAGGAACTCAGGCAGTAGCGGCTCCCCCTCATAAACCTAAATAAAAATCTACGGGGGCAAATTTCAATCATAGATTGGGGCAACTCCTTGCACTTGAGTGAAGACCCCTTTGCCACTAGTCCGGTGCCCTTTTAGGTACTTGTTGTCCTTGCTTTAGAATGACTTTTATTTTGGTAAAGCGCATTTGCAAACTGAAGGCCGAACCTTTATCAGTAAGGCACCAATCCCATAGTCCAGTTCTCATACATAGATTCCATCTCGGATTTTCGCATGCAATCAAGCCATACTTAGAGTCGGAACAAGGTCATCACTTTATGGTAGCCGGGGTTTCTTTATCTCTAAGGAGTAAAACGTCATCTCTCTCTCATTTCTCTTCTCGAAACCATATCATGATCTGTCTGGAGGAATAGGTGGTCCTATAACATCTACCCAAACTATCTAATCTACCCGACCTCCTAGGTTCCAAAGGAATATTAACCGCAGCCGATGATGAAGGAACAGTTTCCTCCATTGGTTGCTCGGTTGTTGGTTCTTGAATCTCCGACAGATCAAAGGTTCCATTACTTGTCCTATTCTCGAGAAATTCTTTCTCTAAGAACGTCGCACTAGCCGCAACAAAAACTCGATGTTCAGTAGGCGAGTAAAAGTAATGACCAAAC
>JAIUZE010021836.1:0-22789 GCA_022085475.1 Heliosperma pusillum | reverse complement strand
AAGATGACTAAAAACGGGATTTTCATGAAATCTCTCAGAAATTCCAAATACGAACTCGGAATTTTAAAATACGACTCGAAACAATAAATTCTATTTTAAAAACTTAACCTTGCTGGAAAGTATCCTTAAGAAATTTTACTAGAAAAATTGGGTACTTTTCGGGTTGTTACATTTGGAACGAGTGATACCTATTCTCCCTAGGGTTTCTAGAACTCATAAATTATGGATTTAAGGCTTGAGTATCAAAAATATAAAATTCCTAAAAAACATCTGGTACATGTTTAGGCCATCTTAAACCATATACCTCATGCCATACTAACTTGAAACAAACACCCCTAAATAAGATAGTCCTGATGATGCTATGTTCGAAAAGCTGGGTTTGAGGTAGTGACAAGGTCAATTTTTGGTTCGGAGGAGGTGATGGGTGATATAGTGGTGATAATGAGTGGTGGAGCGAAGTGATAACCATTAAGGAATTTGATACGATCATAAAAGTATCGACTTGATTTAAATTATCTAATAAAGGGATGTGAAAGGTATGGAGTCTTAAACCATGTAGAAGTTGATAAGGACAAGTGGGTGGTAATGTCGATAGTGTTAGAAATTATAGCAGAGGTGGTGATGGTAAGGACGGTAAAAGGATGGTGACCGAGGGTGGTGATGTTGTCGAATAAGAAGGGTTATTCCGAGATTGTTGGTTGGATCAATGTAGGCAAATATCATATAAAACTTGAGAAATTTTTATTGTATTGAATGAATGTGTGACTCCTTTATGCATGCTCCACTTGGATTCTTAAGTTAAGTTGAGGGAAAAGGAAGAGCACTGTCGAAGGTGATTCGGATGTCAATCGATATCGAGACGACTATCTAATGACGGATTGGGCCACAGAATGGCAGAAACCCCTGGTACTGGTAGTGCTATGGAAGGTCAAGTTGCTAAGTTTAATGCTGCGTCTCTCTGGATAAGTAATTTTATGATATTTTCGGGTCGGCTGACATGAATCATCCTTTAGAATAATCTCTGGGTAATCGCACACCTCATAATGCGAAAATATAGATAAGAAAAAGTGAAAAATAAATGTAGAATGAAACATAATACAAAAGTCAAGTTACACTTATAGGTATGAAATTCAAAGCTTAAGTTTCTTTATATATACATATAATTTAAATCTAAAAAGACAGTTTAAAACAATGATTTGAAAATCGATGTAAAAGTTAATTATACGAAAAACCCTAAAAGTAAACTAAGTATTATTATAAGAAATTTTTAAGTAAAATGTATAATAAATTTGAAAAGAAAACAAATAAACTTTTTTTTTTAAAAAAAAATTATCCGTGCTGGTTTTATTTACGAGACTATTCAATGAAATAGTGTTTGTTTTAAACTAATTACACTCAATGGGTCCAAGTCAACTTGTGATTTTTTGCTTCTTTTTGTCAAAGCCAACGCCGGATACAACGACTTCCACACAAAACTTATGAAATAAATATTAATTTCTAAAGTTAGGCCCAAAGTCGTTGTCCTGGACAGCCGCTTTAGATGACACAAATGGCGGAACACAAATACTCTACTACCTAATTCATGGTGTTGTTATGCATATAATCTGATTGTGTAGCAAGCTGCTCCCAATAAATTAGAGATGTTGTAGGGGTTCATTAAGGATGTGTATAGTATATATCCATGCATGAAGTTTTAGAAACTTACGGGTACCATGTGAGGGCTGGTAAAAAACGGAATACTTTGTTTTATCATCCACGAGGTCAATATTTGTCATCCTTGTGTGGATTTTATAGGTCGATTAACGATGCGATTTACATATATACTATGGTTTTAGTAATTGATAGGCGTGTTGCTAGCAGTGTTGGGAAATTTCGGCACCACTGCACTAACATCGTATGTCTCCCTTCTTTTTGGGAGTGTTTAAGTATGGTCTTAGAGTAACTATAATTTCAGTTGAGAAGGGAATCTCAAAAGCTTATGCACATACTTGGCTTAGTAATTCTCCAAATTTATTATTTATTGTCATCATTAAAAGGAAATTGAAAAACTCCATTAGGACATGCTGTTGTACTTCAAACACAATGAAAGTCGTTCTCATCGTTAACGAGTTTGAGAGACAGGCGCAAAAACCACAGAACTCTGATGTCAACCCATTGAGTTTAATTAGATTGAAATGAACCCTATTTCGTTAAAAAGTTTCATATATAACAACAAAACGAAAAAAGTTTTAGAATATTAGGTAGTGCTGTAAGGATATAGACTGAGTGTAAGCGAAAAAAATTTACCCAAATATTAAAAAGAAATTAATTAAAAGGCGTTTATCAGTGACACCGTGATTTTTAAATTGAAAATCCCTCTTCTAATAAAGGTAAGAAAACCACCAGTCAGAGAGACAAATATTTCCACTGTAATAAAATGAGAGTGTAAGAATATTCCAAAGAGGTTGGTATAAAATAGCTCATATATTACTCTTTACGGAGAAAAACTTATGCCAAAAATATTTAGACAGAGAGAATCAGGAAGGTGAAAGATAAGAGAGAAGAAATGTGTCATGGTGATGTATTGCATCGAAAATGAGCAATACAGAGGCCTATTTATAATCGACAATTGATAATGTGAAATGAAAAGCTCATATGAAACTACAATTGACAAAAATGCATGTAGCCTTCTTGCGATGAACAAAATTTGCTCCATCATTTATTACAGCCCACAATACTATTCCCTCAGTAGAAAATAGAGACTACCATCCAACAAATTTCCACCTTGGCCGACCTTTTTGATGGAAACGCTCTCTTTGGCATGAAAACCTTCTCAGGTGTGACTGATACTAGCTAAGTTAAGACACTGATCGAACTAGTTGTTTTAGATGGCTTGGTTAACATATCTAGAGGATTTTTAGCTGTATGAACATTCTCAGCAAAATGACTACTATCAATGATATATCGGGTAAAGTGACGTCATATATCAACGTGCTTGGTCTATGAGTTGAGTGATGTTTATTATTCTTGATCAAGTGCACATCGCATTAGATATTGCAAAATACAACAAGAAAGTCTTGTTGTAGACCAAGTTCAAGTACCACACGTTGTAGTCATATAACATCTTTCACCCTTTCAGTGGCGAGAATATATATTGCTTAAGTAGTTGACAATTCCCCAATGACTTGTAATGAAGAATACCAACTGGTAACAGAGCTACAAAGTGTAAATGTACAAGTGAAAAATGATCTTTTACGATCTAAATCAACATTATAGTCACCAATAGCATAACTAATTGTAACTCCGAGATCGGCTCTTAATCGATCCAATATCAAACCAATATCAGAAGAACCCTTTAGATAATGAAGCATCCAATTCATAGCTTCCCAATGTTCTGTGCTTGGATTGTGCATAAATTTGCTAACAACACAAGCCAAATCTGGATGAGTACACACTATAACATACATTAAACTTCAAACGATATTTAAATTAAAATACCATATCTATTTATGGACATTTTTTCAGATGACAATTTAGAATGACAATTGGAGCATTAACAGTTTACAAGTCCATCATCTTCATGATATATTTCTTTTCTGAATGTACAATTTTTCCTGCATAAAAATCCCTACTAATAATCTTTAATTCAAGAGTTTTCTTGGCAAGATCTAAATCCTTCAAATCAAACTCACTCTTCAATTGAGCCTTTAAATTTTTAATGAGAGACATATAATTCCGCAATAAATATGTTATCAACCTAAAGAAGCGAATACATAAAATATTTATCTAATGTCTTTCGAAAATAAATATCGTCATCATAACTACTCTTTGACTAATCGTGTCCATCCAAAAAAGAATCAAAAATTTTATAGCACTGTCTGGGAGACTCCTTCGGGTAATAAAGAAGTGAAAGTAATGTACAAATTGAGGTGTGATGGACAACAGGAGAAAATGCCTCATTAAAATCATGCCTTCTTGTCGGTTAAAATCTCTTGGAACAAACCTTGCTTTGTACGTTGTATAATTGCATTCTCAATGCATGGAATGCCATCTTTCTGTAAAAGATCCACTTGCAACCAATAGCTCTTCTACCGCCTCGACTTCACCATACCAAATTTTCATTCTTATGAATATTCTGGACCTCTTCTTGCATAACTTCAACCCATTGTGTTGAATCTTTATTAGAGATAATCTTATAATAACTTTTATGTGCATAACAATCATCCTTTTCTTTCGGAATGACTAAAGTCAACCTTATATTAGCACTTTGGTCAACGTATCTTTGAGTCAATTTTCTTGATCTTTGTCCATGAAGAACTCAAGTCATAGACCATTTTTGTGGTAAACCTCGTCTTAGAGGTTGATAATGTTGTTCTTGTTGGTGTGGACTTTTGTGGTCGATGATAATTGTTTCATCATCGGAATTTGGTGGAGGGTAGGAAGTTGAGAAATCTTATGTCGGAATATTCTTGGCTGCGGCCTTAAACTATATCTTCTCTATCGAACACTTTGTATCATCTCTAGCACTAGTGGAAGCAAGAATATCTCTTCCAGAAGATAACAAAGCATTCTCATGAAAGGTAACATTTCTCAAATGAAAGGTTTTTTGAGAACAAAAGTCATATAAATGGTATCTAAATATTCTTGATTGGAATAATCAACAAGTTTAAAAGACCAAATTTATTCTGGAATATTTCTATCGAGCAACATTTATGGAGCGGTTGATCAAACAGCACGCGGTGCTAGCCACTTCAACCCAAAACGCTTTTCCCATCTAGAAAGAGAGAGCATGTAGCAAACTCTATCCAAAATAGTTATGCTCGTACGTTCCGCGACTCTATTTTGGTGATGAGTATTGGAATGGTGTCGTCAGGCAATACCTTCTTTTTGGGAGAATCCATTTAATTCATTTGAAAAGAATTCATGACCATTGTCTGTTCTCAATCTTTTAATATTCTTACCGCATGGTTCTCAATCACGAGTCTCCATACTTCAGTCTTGGTCTCAAGGAAATAAACCCATATCTTCTTTGATAAATCACCAATAATGGTCTAACATATAAAAAATCCTCCTTTTGGAGAAACTCGATAAGGACCCTAAAGGTCAAAGTCAATGTAATCCAATGTAAGCTTAGTTCTATGAACGACTTTTGAGAAACTTACCCTTTTATGCTTACCAAAAACACAATGTTCACAAAAATCAAGCATACATAACTTGCTCCTAGTGAGTCCTTTTTTTGTCGAAGACACACAATCCCTTATTACTTTTGTGGCCCAATCTCAAATGCCACAATTTGGTCTTGTTAATGGATGAGACAACAACTATGGAGCCCATGACGGTTGAACCATGCGCCAAAGACAAGCTACCCGATCGATTTAACTTTCAACAATATAAGAGCTCCTTTGAACACTTACAAAACACCGTCTTCATACTTACACCCAAGTGATTCAAGAGTGCCTAAGGAAATGATATTTTTTAAATCAGGGATAAGTCTTACAACATGTAAGGTTCTATTAACAATATCATGTGTTTTAATTGTAATTGTACTCACCAACAACTTGGCATAAAGCATTGTTGCCATCAAAACAAGACCGCCATCTATAGATTTTTCGGTGGAAAATCAGTCATTATTGTGCATGTGACATGTGAAATTACAACCAGAATCAAGTATACATTTTTTTCCAAACATTTGACGATATTTGCAGTTACTAATAACTCCTTATCAGACTCGAACTGAACGACACTACTAGTTTTAGCATGGGGACCTAATTATTTACCATTACCTTTATCATCTGTATTTTGCTTAGTTTTCAACTAAGAAAGTTATAGATTCTTTCTTTCAATAATGAACAAACTTAAGAGTTTTTAGCTACAAATTGTGACCTAGACCTATTGGACCTCGACCAAGCCTTCATCTGAATTTTCATAATGAATTTTTGTATTAAATTTTATTTTGACAATACATGGGATTCGACATATTCAAAATTTGAGGTATTAATGTTTCCATGCAGAATATAAAGAGCCAATTGGTAACGTGAAAAAAAAAAAAGCTAATCGGGGTACACTTGACCAAAATGCATGTAGCCTCCTTGTGATGATGAATTTCACTCGATCTTTTAATATAACGCACAATACCAATCCTTTAGTAGAAAATGGAAACCATCGCCCCGACAAGTACGCATGATATGTAAGATGAGATGGGTAAGGATATAAGGGTAAATAATCGATAAATTGTCATCTTTCTTAATTTTATGCCCAAAATAAAGGGGAACTTATGTTGGAATATAAAGGAACACTACTTATCAAATTAAAAGTAAATCAATCACTTGGTAAAATTCTGTTATAATAATTTTTGTTGACGATTTACCTTATTTTTTAGGATTATTTGATAGGAGTAATCCAAACTATAAGTCATCTTCTCATAATAATATGAACTTTAATTTATCTAAGAATACACCGTACCATTGCCTTTGTTCTCTGGTATTAAACTCAGTAATCGGCTACCTATTTAGCAAGTTACCATCCTCCTTAATTCTTTTACCATATCAATATATCAACTAAAACTCACCCACCTACCCAACTATAATTCCTTATTAGCACTGTCATATAACTACACCACCGCAACAGCTACACCACCATATAAGTGCCATTAACACTAACACAAATACCACCACCACCGTACCAACAATATCACCTTAAAAATACCACCTCATGAGCACTCACACTTTTTTCGGCCTTTCTAAAACATGTACCTCAACTCAAAAGTCACAAGCTTTTCTTCATTTTGCACAAAAACAAGCCCAAATTCTCAAAAATTCAATTCTTTCCCCCATAATCTACTACCAGACAATCTCTAATCATCAAAAGTTTTAAAGTGTGCATTAATAACTTTCACCGCAAAGCCAACGAGTTCAGTCGAACAACGTCAATTTTACTTTTTATTTTTACCAAATTCTTAACTTTTAATCTAAATAGGAGGCAAATTAAGCAAGAACTCAAATGAAATAACAATGGAGCAAAAAAATACAAACATCCAGACCAATGCTGAAATAAGTTGATCATCTTCTTCAAACCCCATTTCTTTATTTTCTTCATCAATCACAATTAATTTTATGATTTTCTACTCTTTGATCATATACTTTCTGGATTTTCATCCTTCTTCTTTAAAAGCAAGAGCATGTAATGAGAGAAAGAGAAAGAGAAACATACAGGCGTGCGAGATTCCTGGTGCCGTGAGGGTGAAGACCTGGCAAATGGGTCAAACGGGTCGGGTTTGGGTCGGGTCAGTTTGGATCGGGTCATATCGGGTTTGCTCAACCTTTCGGGTCGGGTCGGGTCACTTTCGGGTTTGGGCCATTTCGGGTATGGGTCGTTTTGGGTCAGGTTATTTTAGATTCATATCCGATTTATTTAGGCCATTTTCAGGTCAAAATGATCAAGTTAGTTTTCAAGTCAAGCCCGACGTCGAGCCATACTCGCACGGGCCGACTTCGACCAAGCCGAGCTTTAGCTACACGTGGGTTGTCTCGTCTCATATTCAGTTTATCACCCCTAATCACAATCAATTGGGTCATTTAGGATCATTTTAAATAGGGTCGTCTGTGGGTCGGTGGTTTTGGGTCGGGTTATGTTGGGTCGGGTCTATTTCAGGTCACTCAAGGTTCGGGTCGGGTCTGGGTCGGGTCGGGTCAATTTGGGTTTCGGGTCATCCTCAGGTCAGGCAATTCCGGGTCGCTTTCGGGTCTCGGGTCGGGTTATTCGAGTCGGGTCAGTTTTGCCAGGTCTAGTGAACGCTAGTGGACTATTGGCCGAGTTGAGGATTCTAGAACGGTGGCGGACAGGTGGTTTGTAATGAAGGTGTTAATGGAGGCGGAGAGTTAATTGTTTTTAAAAAAAATTGTTCTACATGAAGGTTTACACATTTTTACGGGTAAATAATGACCAAAATGAATATGAGTGAATGATGGCAATATTATGATTTATTCTCGGTTAAATTATAGTCTCAGATTATTACAAGAAGACATCTAATAGTTTGGATTATTTCTATAAAATAATCCTATTTTTTGTTTGAATATGAGGGTTGTTTATAGTTGTTTGCTTGATATTGTTAGTATTGATGATAATAATTTTTAGTTTGAAAATGGTGTGTCACTCTAAGAGCGTATATTGGGTTCTTGTTTATCTCTCTTGCGACTTTTGACAGGACAGACAATGCTTTAAAATTTGGGTGGTTTTTCATTACATATTCGGTGAGACTCACAACATGTTAATATAATCCTTTGTCTCTTATATATGCAGCCTAGTAAGATTCATATTGGCTTCTGCATTTTAGCCGCAATCGCTCCACCTGTCATTTTTGAAGGGAAATCCCTGACGTAAGTTTTGTTAGAATATGATACTTCTCCGTTATTAATTTTTAATACTTATGTGAATTAATCAAGTTCATGCATTAGAAACATGAACTCTACAATGATAACCTTGAGAACTTATTTATGTTAAGTATAAGTGTAATTGTGTATATGTGTATCTAATGCTGCATGATTACCTATAAATAGGTTACAATGTAATGGTGACTAGTATCAAGCAACAAATAAATTAATTAATACTCGTATAAATTATCTTCATTCAATCCTTAAACTAAGTATATATTAAATCTGACAATTGGCATTATAGTCAGGTTGATCTTAAGGACAAATATCATGGCATCCATATCATATACAATATTTAATGCCAACACCTCTTATATTTGAAGAATGAATATTTATGATTATTGGTGCGTAAAAATGAAGCTCTTCTTAAGTAGAAAATGCGCTACGAGAGATTGATGAGAGTGGTATTCAAAAACAAAAGCAATACGCTTTGTACACCTAATCACAATTAAAAATTTGATGAAAATGAATTAATGATGTTAAAGCTCGCCGTTAAATGTGGTCACAAAAATAATATTTCCTAGGATCATGCGAGTAACAACCACATAAGAATCTTGGAATTCACTCCAACAAAAGTTTCAAGGAGATATTAAAATACGATACATTCGACGAAATACCTTAAGAAAGTATTTTAGGATATGAAGATGAAAAATAATAAAGATATACAGAGTTACACTTCAAGACTCATGAAACTGGTTAATCAAATGAAAATTATATGAAGAAATATTGCAAATACAAGAATTATGCAGAAAATTTTAGGAATCTTAGCGAAAAGGTTTGACACGGTTATTACGTTAATCGAAGAGCCCACATACTAGGTAGCACGAAAAAGGACACGGACACGTACACGGACCAACACGGACACGTGATACGGCATCATGTGAAATTTAGGACACGCGAAACGGCATTTAAATTTAATAAAATATATATTTTATAGTTATAAATAACGTACGATTTTATTTTTATATTGGTATTTGATATTAAATGTAAATAATTGAAGGTAAAATTTGACTTTGACTATAATTTATTCTCATTTCTCAGCCAACTCATCTTCTAATCAATCTCTTTTAGTCTTTCAACCTCTCATTCCTTATTTATAGGTGTTCGTGTGTCCGACACGTGACGGCTAGTTAGGAGGAGTGTCCGTGCTACCTAGCCCACAGATATATCAAAGATCGGTGTTTCTGAGTTAAAAAGATCTTTGCTCGCACATTACCAACATTTTAAAAACTACTTCCTCCGTTCCATAGAATAGTTTACGTTTGCTTTTTCCACAAATATTAAGAATGGGTGAAAACAAGTGGGGTACCTACTTTTACATATGTTAGTTTACCAAATTGCCCTCTTATAAAAGAGTTGGGTCTTTTATGAGGGGGTCATTAACAAGGATAGTATGGTAATTTAACATGATTATTGATGTCCATAAAAAGAAACGTAAAGAACTAAGTGGAACGGCTTAAAATGGAATACGTAAACTATTCTATGGAATGGAGGAAGTATTGATAGAAAATCCGTCATCTAAATATGCTACTTAAGTTGAAGACATTCGATTCCAAAGACAATAACTACAACAAAAATTCTTCAAATTCAGGTAATTCTTATACAACACAAGCTTCACGATCAAAAAGAAAATATCCTCTTTTTGGCACTCATGGAAAGACAAATCATTCTGAAAAAAACTTGTTATTAAAAAGAAAATCCTCAATGTCGTCACCACAAAATATTCGAACATTTTGAAAAACATTGCAAGCAAAGTCAAGAGAGTCAAAACCAAAGGCTAGTATTTAGCAATCAAGAAGAAGATTATTTATTCTATGCATGTCAAGCATCATTTAAACATTCACAAAGAAAAAAAAACCTAATTGATAATGGTTTAAAAAACACATGACAAATATTTGACACATTTTCTATAAATTGGAGAATCCGTGAATACTCAACTTCTGATAAGAAATGGTGTTGTAGTAAAATCCAAAGATTAAGGCACTATTGCATTTATAACAAAAAGAGGTACAAAGTACGTAAACGATGTCCTTCTTGTTCAGGATCCGTCTGAAAATTTACTCAGTGTTGCCCAAATGATTAAAGGTTTATTCACTTGATCTTTAGAAGAACTATTGAACAATATACGATCTTGTCAAAAAGGAAATTTTTAAGGTTGTTCAGGAATATAAAAATTTTGGCTTGAGAAAAACTTTTAAGTTTAGAAAGATCCCACATATATGGATGATACGTGATTGTGGCATTGAAGGTATGAACACTTTAATTTGCATGCCTTAGAGTGGGCCTTGTCAACTTGGGAAGCAACACAATACAGGCTACTATTTCCAAAAGGCAAAGAACATTGTTTTGTAAAGAGCTAAAGAAAAGTAGAGCTTGTGCATACTGATGTGTGCGGTGCCAAAGAGCATGCCTATTAAGGGAAACCGATCTTTCATCTTATTTATTGATGACTTCACCTGCATTACTCGGGTATACTTCATGAAAGAATAATACGATGTTTTCCTAATTTTGAAGAAAATAAGGCTCTTATCGAAAGTCAAAGCAACTGCAAAATTAAGATGTTAAGATTTGACAGAGGAGAGGATTACAATTCATATGATTTTGAAGGGTTTGTGAAGACGATGGAATGGAACGTCAACTTATAGTCGAGTATACGCTTCAACAAAATAGAGCATAAGAGTGGAAAAACATAATTGTAATGGAAATGGTGAGATGTACGTTATAGCAAAAAAGAACTAAGATTATGGGCTGAAGCGTGTATACAAACGTTTACTATTAAATAAACTTGTTAAAAAAGACATTTTAAGGGAAAACTTCAGGTGAAGGTTGGAGTGGTACTAAAAAAAGACAACATAACATTTAAAGGTATTTGCTTCAGTTTGTTATGTTAATATTCCACCTCAAAAGAGAAAAAAAAAATGAGAATGGAATTTCATTCGATATGATTCAAAGTAAAAACGTTACATAGCTTTCAACCTTAAGAAGGAGAAGATCGCAATTAGTAGAGATGTTGCTTACGATGAAAATGGATCCTGGAATTAAAAGGAAAAAAGGTGGAAAAAAAATGTGATGCTACTTCCTGAGTCTCACTAACAGCAACAGCAACATGAACATAACGAACCACTACCTAATAATGACGATATGAATAAAGAGTCAAACACACCTCCTACTTTTCCAATACTAAGAGAACTATCTCACTTCGGTGCAAGAGTGGACTTTGCCATAAGGCCCCCAAAGTAAGAAGAGGTTTCTCGGAGTATATGATAATTTCCCAATAATTCATTTAAATTAAGACTAATGTGAGTGGCGCGGCGTCATTTTTCTATTGAAGAACCAAAAGACTAGGGTGAAACATCTAAACACTAAGAATGGAAAAATGCTATTGAAACTGGAATAAGCATAATATATAAACAAGAGTAAGACATGGGAGTTGTTTGCACCGACCTAACAGTAACAAATAGTTGTGGGTAAAGTGACTCTTTAAACTCAAATTGAATCCTGATGTGCCAGTCAACAAACACAAAGTCACATTAGCTGTCAAAGGATGTTCATAACAAGTCGGAATAAACTATGTAGATTAATTTGCTCCGGTAGCTAAATATAATGTTAAGCGCGCACCCTTATTGCTTTGATCAATCATTTTCAAGCCCCAAGTTAACTTCCTATTCTAATAGTGAATATGGTAGTCTATTGACGATATGAAAAGCACTTCAGATCATGCTTTCACTCTTGTTTCAAGATAGTTTTCATGGATTTAAAAAAAAAGCAAGATATTGTTTCGCAATACACCGCAAAGGCATAATATGTTGCTGCCTCATCAGCCGTTAATCAAGCTAAGTGGTTGAGAAAGATATTCATATTCCTACCTAATAACCAAAACAAACCCATTACTGTTTTGGTTGATAACAATTCTGCAATAGAAACTTCAAATAATCCGGTTTGTTTCACTAAAACAAAATCCCATGAAGATCAAGTTTTATGTCGTTCAAGATGGCCCAACGAAAGATCAAGTAGTAGATGGTTTCACAAAGGCATTACCCAAACCAAGTCTAATGAAATGTTAACATAAGATAATTCTCTCTTATTAGTCCTTGAAACTTATGTGAATTAATCAAGTTCATGCATTAGAAACATGAACTGTAGAATAATAACTTTAGAAACTTATATACATGTGCAAGTGTAATTGTGTGCGACATCTAATGTTGCATGATCACCTATAAATAAGGTATAATGTAATCGTGACTTGTATCAAACGACAAATTGCAGATTTTGTGTTGTTAATATTTTCATGATAATGTAATCGTGACTTGTATCATATTTTTTAAATGTCATTTTTTAATCTCATTTAACATTGAAAATAATTCATATTGTTAATGGGAATAAAGACTTTCTCAGCCTTTAATTGAGGATATTGACGGAGCAACATCATTTTTCATAGTTTTTCTTGCTCTACATTACTATTGTAAATATTTAAAATACCTACCTCATCCATATTTTGACAAATTGCTTTATTAAGTTATGACAAAACTATAACTTAAAGAAAAAGGGAAAGCTTCTTCATTAACAAACCTATAAACTATAAATTGTTGCCTTTTTGCTGATCTTGACTTTAGAGCATTGCAGTAATGTTGTGTATTGTCAACATGGAAGATGTTATTGAATGCGAGTATCTTTCTGTTGTGCCTACTTTTGTGGATCATTATATAAGATTTTCTACAGTCCTCATTCTCTTGATGTGCTGTGTTTTTTATGGTGTAAAACAGGGGGATCTTGCCTGCTGTTGATGTTCTGAGTGGTAATGCTTTCATTGGGGTATGTCTATTGTTTCAGGATCTCTTTAATGTACTCTTCTGAGTGAAAGGGAATAAAATAAATTAATATCTTCTTCTATTGGTTATTCTAAAATTGGAAATGCTCCAACTTCAAGTATTAAATAACATTTTTTTAATCGTGTCATGTAGGACCTCTAGGGCGATAAAGCTCATCTTCATGATTTTTACACTGTTGCGTTCCTAGGGCTTGGACCTGAGACCTCTAGTTAAGATAATACAACCTGTCAGTTGATGTAGGTGCTCATGGATAACTATAGAGAACTTAGAACTTCTTGGTTATCTTTACAATAGAGTATTTATTGCTTATTGTTTATATTTCATATTTTTTAAATGTTCCTCTCTTATATATTATAAGCCCAAAGTTTAAAATATGAAAGATTCAAATTTAAATTTCTTAATTTTAGACAAGACAAAAATTAGAAAGATTATTTCTATTCAAAATGAAGTATATTGAATATGAAAAGATTATCCAAGAATGTGACTTTTCCCCTAATTAAAACTTAAAATAGAAACATACTTATAATGTGACTCAAAGGCTTCTAGCGGCGAAAGGATGTCGGAAGCAACACAACCTTATCATTATATAAGGAATAAAGACCATGATTTAAATAACTGCAGCGATACTGAAACGCAACTAAGTTATAAAGTAGGCTTTTGAGAATACCACGAGTGCATTTTATAAAGAGATTTTTTTTTACTATTGTGGATATGTGCTACTCTTTAGGTAGTTAATTGTTGAATGGTGATAAGTATATCTCATTACCAAATGAACTTAAAAAAAATTACTCTTCTAACATGTTTGATTTCAAGTGTTGAATTCCAAATGGTTTTGCTTACAGATCTTGTATTTAATTGGTTTTGGATTTTTTGCCCTAGAAGTGCTTCTTAGCATTTGGGTCATTCAGGTAGGCCAACTCTCTTTCCATTTTCATATTAATCTTCTATCACTCCCTTTATCTCTCAATTTGCTAATTATCCAATTTGTCATTTTTTTTAAAAAAATATATAGGAAGTTTACATGTATTTTCGAGGAAGTGGCAAAGCTGCGGAAATGAAGAAGGAGGTCGTAAGACAATCGATGATGTCAGCACTTTGATTCTTATTTTTCAGGTACACGGAATTATCAACATATGAAAATGATTCTTTCACCCTGCTTACTGGAGGCATGGCAACAAGTTTTCGAGCTTAATGTTGTGGTAATTCATGTATATTATTACTAACGTTGTTGAAGATTGTTGGCTAATACAACAATTACAATATGAAGGACATTAAAACCATGATCTTCTTTCATAAAATCGGGTTTTGTAAGTGTACTAAAACTTTATTGAAAGTTGAGGACTCATTAACTTTCGGACAAATTGTTTCGGAAGTGGTTCTCATTTAGTCTTTCAATGAAAGTTTTTAGTAGGGACATAAGCATCCAGAAGTAAATGATTTCAAACTCATTTTGACAATCGGGTCCTCCTCATAAGTTTTACGGAGTAACAAACTACCCTATGCTCACATTAAGCCCAAACCTTAATCCAACAAAAATCGCTAGAACAGAGCCTTCCATCGAGGTAGCAAGGTGATCCTTAAATTTGATCCAGCATTAATCATCGTTCCCTTTATAACAACAAGTCTTTACAGTCTAATGGCAGGACACTCCTGCTAACTAACTGAAAGGGAGATTTGTATCTAGGGATAACACCAAGTGGGTTGCCATAAAGATAGTCAGACACTCATTTTTGCAGTTGGATGAACGAATATTTATAATTGAAGCGTCCCGTTGTTTTTGTGCAACAAAAAATCCTTAAAAAGATGTTCTTGAGTTTCAATGAGCTCCTTATACCCATAGTTATGCCCGTTATATTATTATTATTATTATCTAAATCCTTTTTTTAGAGAATTCGTTCCAATTTTTCAAATAAGAAAACACCAGATTCTTGGACTTAGTAGATGCAAAAGTTTCTTCTTAACAAATGCTATACAATCCTCTTGTATTCTTTCTTGTGCATGACAATAGCCACTATCAATAATAACTACCCTGAAAGCCTTGTGATATTATCATTAATTACATAAGTGCCACACTCACTGGAACTTTAAAAACTATTTGTTGTTATAGAAAGCGTTAATATTTCCAGCCACCACCCAGTGGGATTTAAAATACTGATAGAAAGAAATAAAGATGGTGGATTGAACAAAATAAATTAAAGAAAGCCCGTCTACCTGTGATTAAAATTTCATTCCACTACGAGGCACGTTTTTTAACCAGTAACCAATTGAATCAACCCCCTAAAAATTTCTCATTAAGAATCATCAAATCACAATGGGAGACCAAGATACTTCCTATACTTAATTAATATAAAAGTAATATGAAACTTTCTGACAATTTCTTGTGAAAGACAAAGGAGAGCTAAGGGATAAAAAGAGTAACCGATTTGTCCCTATTAATAGTTTGTCCCGAGTCCTTGCAATAAACTTTAAGGATTGACGTATGATTAAAAGAATTAGAGTCTGTACCTTCAATGAAACATAAGGAGTCTTCCACAGTAGATGAGAAAAAGGTTAGCGCAAGTTGGCTAATGTGACACCCTCAAATTTGCGGAAAGAAAAAAAATAATTTAAATACATAATGAAGGTGTCTGAAATAAAAGGGGTCAATTCAAAACGGAAATAATATTATACAATAAAAAGTATCTGAAACGGGAGACATATCTCCCGTATAAATACAGAAATAAAAGAGTGTATAATAATATACAATCTAAGAACCGAATATAGGTCCAAGGTAATACTTCGCTCGCTAGCTCGTCAATGTACCCAATGTATGCATTCACCACCTGTTCGACCGCATTAATATAAACACGGAAGCCACAGTCAGTGGGGAGTAACTCCGAGTCCTCCCAGCCACGGAAATGGTCGAGTTTGATGAAACATGAATAACATAAAAGCAAGATATGGAAAATACAAAACTTAAACATATATGATATGCTTTTCATGTTATGAAACAGATAACTAACAAATAACCTAGCATGTGAAAGCTATCATGTGAAACCGATAATAAACGATAACTCGAGGTAGGGAAGCTGGTATGCTAGCTCAGAGGTTCCTCTCAGAAACATGGCCATGATACACTCAAACCCTAATCAACACGTAATCATGGGAATCAGTTAACAACCGTTAATCCAAACTCTATCAATCCTAGCCGGCTTGCATCTCACCTTCTAGAACTCATAGAATCATACAAACATGAAAGACCAAGACTTCTACAAACAGGCATAAGTTCTTAGAACAGTCGATAGAAGACTTCTGTAACTCGAGGCTATACCACAAGGTAGGAAAACATCCTAGTCCTAGACTGATCAGACCTAGCGACAACAGCTATTCCATTCCCCGTCCCATGACATAACCGTCTATGAGAAACTCTACTAGGCGACCCCCTACGCAGAGATGGCTAGTACTTAAGCTGGTTCCAACCCCAAAACGGATTAGGCAACCATGCCCCGACTTGGATATAAACCCACCAAGCCGAGACACAAAAGCTATCAAGCGGCAAACTCCGTATGCTCGTTAAAGATAGTACGGGCCTATCAATGTCGTGGTCCAAGCTACTCATTTAGAATTAGAATGGTCAAGACGCCATATTCTCATAATTCTCTATGGGTACTTAGTCAACACGACACCAACCATACAATAAAACAGTCACGGGAAAAACATCCTATCATGTGACTAATTGCATATCAATAATAATCAAATATCATATCGCCTCATATCTACTAAGGCTAATTCATAATTAAATACAACCTCACTTGAAGACAAATCCCCGACCCGAGTCCGCGACGGGTCATCAGTCAAATCGGGGCTGACTAGATCTTAGTTTGACCAAACCCGTTGGATCAAACCGGCTAGAAACAGAGTCTTTATCACATAGACATAAAATCAAAATATTCATTACATGTTATTTTAATAAAACTTCTAACATGTGAATTATTAAATATTACGTAAACCCCCGCTTGACTTAAATGATATCCAATTAAACTACGATCTCGTCTTATAATTTCTAACATGTGGGAAATAATAATTTATGAAAAACCTTTTTAATTAACTATTTTACTTATTAACATTCCCCACTTGCTAAATATTACAAAACTCGATAAAACTGACGATAACTCAAAAACCGTCACAAGTCCCAAAGTGGGACCCACGGGCTGAGTTGGGCCGGACCCCACATGGGCTTAGATGGGCACCACGGGGCCTGTTTTGGCAAAATGGGCTGTTTTGGCCTTTTTTTAACGGTTTTACTAAAAACCGTTTCTAATTATTTCCCGCATGCTTTAACATAATTAAAACCCGTCAAAATAACAACCAATCAATCAAACATCGACACAACCCAAAGACCAAAACCCGGACCCACCATGGACCAACCCAGACCGGTCTGAACCGGCCTGGACCGGCCGGTCTGGTCCGGTTCACCACCACCACTATTTCCGGCCACCACCAAACAACCACCCCAAATTCCAAATTAATTCTAACATGTTTTTAATTAACAACATCCATTTTTAAACAATCAAAGCAACCATCAATCATACAAAAATCATGATTTTGAAGAATCATCCAAATTCATCAAGAACAACCAACATGTTATAAAATCATAAAACACCATAATAACTACTACTTAACATGTTACTAACTAAAAATCATAAAATCATAATAATATGAACAAAAACTAAAGATGAACCAAAACTAAAGAAAAACCAAAGCTATGTAACATTATCCGTCGAGTAACTCGGAATCGTTACCTTAGCTAGAAAATCAATTAGCCACAAAATAATAAGAACTAAGAAATAAGAAACCCGTACTTCTAGTCTTATCCTAAGTCTATAACGAGTCACCAAACTGATCTCAAAATCTTCCCCATATAAGAAATGACAAGAAAAAATTTTAGAACTTAAAATATGATTTCCGAGAATTAAAGTCTGCAAACGATTTGAAGCGAATTTGAAAATAAACCGTACGTGAAGATGAGGAGCGAAGCTGTTTTGTGGGGAGATCCTAGAAATATAAATTAGGAAGGATTTAATTAAGAAATGAAGAATTTATGGAGGTTTTGCTCAAGAACGATGAAGAACGGTTGATGAACGATGAAGAACACGAAGAACGATTAAATAAAGTGATGTTTTGATCTTATTTTGATTTGTTGTAAAGTGAAAAGTTGTTTGTGAGTAAAGTGGGGTGAGGAGTGTCGTGTAATATAGAGCAAACTAGTGAGTTGGGTTTTGAAATTGTGGTTATGGAATTGACCCGGTATAATAATTATATTACCGTAATTAATTAGATATTAAGATAATTGAATTAAATATCAAGATATTATGTTATTATAATGAAAAGAAATAAAATATCAAGGCTAAGAGAGGAAGAAAAACCGTGTGGTATGGGTGATATCGGGTCAGTTTTGTAAACGATTTGCGTAATTTTCGTTAACTGATCGATAAAGTAAATCAATATCTAGATATTATTATTAGTTTAATCAAAAGAATTAAACTATCTCATGTGAGTGGAAAACGATGACATGGGCGCGTGAATCATGCCAAAGTCGAGTTTCGATTTTGTTGCGCGCATTACGATGCGTCGGGAATAGTTAAATGACGTTTGGTTAAAAACCGTAAACGTTATTCTTTAAATTCCGAATAAATTCAAAATAATTATATTAAATTATGATAAATCTTAATAAATCTAAATAAAAATAAATCAAAAAATATTATTTTTTTAAATAAAATTTCGGTCTTCAAACTTATGAGGCGAGTCGGGAAAAAGTCAACGGAAGTCAAAGTTGACTGAAAAGTCGAGAAAAGTCGAAGATGACTTAAAAGTCAAGAAAAGTTTAGGACGACTTAAAAGTCAAGAAAAAGTCAATGACGACTTTAAAAAGTCAAGGAAAAGTCAAAGCCGACTTAAAAGTCAAGAAAAGTCAAAGATGACTAAAAACGGTCTTTTCATGGAATCCCTCAAAAATTCCAAATACGAACGCGGAATTTCAAAATAAGACTCGGAACAAAAATTCCTATTTTAAAAAAACTTAAGTTCTACTGAAAAGTGTTAGTAAATATTTTTACTAGAAAAATTGGGTACTTTTCGGGTTGTTACAATCACCCCTCCTTTTAAAAAGTTTCGTCCTCGAAACTTAGAAGAAGGAACGTAACATATATGTAGGTCTATTCCAAAACTGTCAAAAATATACTTGTAATTTAAATATAGGATCTTATCAATGGAACGGAAGATTCTCGTCGGCCGTTAAGAACATCGACGTCCCAAGTCAAAGACTTAAAAATATACATTTTTGCATCAATAAATGAGAAAACTAGTTATCGAACGTCTCCAATAACAAGTCTCCACACTCCTTGACGGTAAAATACTTGAAATCATAAAACATTTTTAAAAGCTTTTAATTCAAAAATTTTATAGTAAAAGTAATAACACTACTATCTATACCTAAAACTTCTAACTAAAGCTTCTAATATCCTATCTATACGAGATGACAATTGATAGAAGGAACGAAATATTCGAAAGAATAAATCGAATAGAAAGAAGAAAGAAAGAAGGAAAGAATAAAGAAACACGAAGGATGAACCCCAATACTCTCTTCCCTCTATGAAAATTCTAATGTCGATAGTAACTCGACAATACTAACTGTACAAGTAAACTAGTCCTCAAGGGAGTGCAATATATCCTCAACATTTCAATCATCGGATTCCTACCAAGATATTTCATAAGCATGCCACACCGAGTAGCAACTCCCAATTATTCCAATTCAATAAAAATCTTCTAAGGTCCATCGAAACTAATATTGGAAATCACCATCAAAATATTTATAATTAAAGAAACAAGCCCGCTAACAACCACAAAGTAAAGGACTTACTATGAAATCCTTTAATCCAATTTATTCCAAAAATTCATTACTCCAACTTATTTACAATGAACCCTCTAATCCTCAAAAGTTGAATCTCGAAACCTCAAAGAGATTAGTCACACAAAACTCGATTCACTTCACGTTTGCCAAAACATAGGGTAATGTGACCGTAATTAATTTATTTATCTCTTTATTTCTTCCAAACTCTCAATACATCGGTTTTCGCTTATGTCGATATTCCTCAAGTTGTGTCATCAAATCCAAATTCCACAAAGTATTTATTCCCGTTAGGGTCCAACATTTAACGACAACAAATTCCCAAGTAACACTTAAAAATCACTCAACTTCCTAACCACAACCACAACTATTATTACGCTTATTTCAGTCCTCAAACAGATATTGCAACTTCCAGCTTTCATATTTTAAAACCACTAGGAGAATTTCATCCTAAGTTTATCCTTAAATCCTCATAATTATCTAAACACGGAACTAGCTTAATAGGATGGTTAGTTACCATATTCGAAACTTCTTATTTACCTCCAAAATAGACATATCATAAGCATGGTCTTCAAACCAATACTAAACTTCTAATTCCAAAATACTAAATTACCAATAAGTTAAGAAGTAATAGCCAACTCATTCGACTTTACACCTTCGAATATCATGAACTATTTACACACAAGTCATGACAAGCTTCAAGCATTAAAATCATTAAACAAACCTTGCCACAATTTCCTCAAGGATACCCCCTCTCACCACCATAGGGTGAAATTAGATCTATACCATTTCCTCAAATCACAAGTTCATTCTAATTAACACTAATATTCCACAAAATTCAAAGTTCTTCCGACTAAGAATAATATACCGCATACCAATGGGTGTGACATCCATACCAATGTTACAAGAGGAAGGTAAGAATACCAATGGTATAATGGAGGAACTATTAAGAGAAATTTCCAAAAGGTAACTAGGTTGGGAGAGAAAGAAGCACCTAGATAGAAAGAAGAGGGCATAATATTATAAGGACGAGAGAATTCGCAGATGAAGAAAGAATTCACTTCAATAGGCTTTATAAATCTTCGGTAGAGGATACTCCTTCTAGGTAACACATATTCCACCATAAGGCGTAATATTGCTCCTAGCAATTTGGCTAGCCACCCAAGCATAGCCTCCTTGGCAATTGTCTTCTTTATGAGGAGGGACCTGGTTGGCAGTAACAACGATCTCTTCTACACGAGGTCCAACCATCTTCATAAGAGACAAAACAAATTAAGTTACTCCTAACAATTAGCATAAACAAATATACTACAACATAAATCCTAATCTACCCATCCTACCATTCTATCTCACAAGTTTATTATTTTATTAAGGTCAAGTTATTTATACAAGGGTACACAAACGTGCGTCGGGAGCAAAAATGCTCTGATACCAACTGTGACACCCTCAAATTTTGCGGAAAGAAAAACAAGTAATTTAAATAAATAAACAATGGTGTCTTACATAAAAAGTGTCATTACAATACAATACGGAAATAATATTCTAGCAACAGAAATATACAAGACGGGAGACAATATCTCCCGTATAAATACGGATTAAAAGAGTATATAATTAATATACAATCTAATACCGAATATCTGTCCAATTAAATACTTCGCTCGCTAGCTCGTCAATGTACCCCAAATATGCATTCCACCACCTGTTCGACCGCATTAAATAAAAACACGGAAGCCACAGTCAGTGGGGAGTAACTCCGAGTCCTCCCAGCCACGAAATGTCAAGTTTAATAAAACATGAATAACATAAAAGCAATGTATATGAACAATACAAAACTTTAACATATATAATATGCTTTTCATGTTATGAAACAGATAACTAACAAATAACCTAGCATGTGAAAGCTATCATGTGAAACCGATAATAAACTATAACTCGAGGTAGGGAAGCTGGTATGCTAGCTCAGAGGTTCCTCTCAGAAACATGGCCGTTATACACTCAAACCCTAATCAACACGTAATCATGTGAATCAGTTAACAATCGGTAATCCAAACTCTATCAATCTTAGCCGGCTTGCATCTCACCTTCTAAAACTCATAGAATCATACAAACATGAAAGACCAATACTTCTACAAACAGGCATAAGTTCTTAGAACCGTCAATAGTCGACTTCTTTAACTCGAGGCTATACCACAAGGTAGGAAAACATCCTAGTCCTAGACTGATCAGACCTAGCGACAACAGCTATTCCATTCCCCGTCCCATGACATAACCGTCTATGAGAAACTCTACTAGGCGACCCCCTAAGCAGAGATGGCTAGTACTTAAGCTGGCTCCCTTCCCCAAGCGGAACTCTTAGGATGCCATGCCCCCGGCTTGGTATCAAAAGGCCCAAGCCAGTGACACAAAAGCTATCAAGCAGTGAACTATATACTCGTTAAAGATAGTAAGGCCTATCAATGTCATGGTCCAAGCTACTCATTTAGAATTAGAATGGTCAAGACGCCATATACTCAGAATTCTCTATGGGTACTTAGTCAACACGACACCAACCATATAATCAAACAGTCACGGGAAAAACATCCTATCATGTGACTAATTGCAGATAAATAATAATCAATATCATATCGCCTCATATCTACTAAGGCTAATTCAATAATTAAATACAA